>JALIZF010001833.1:677500-923345 GCA_029948255.1 Telmatactis stephensoni | reverse complement strand
GTGGATACACTGGAAAAGATGGATATATAGATTCCATGTTATCCGTAATATCCCTTATATCCTCTATGATAAAAAACGAATCTTCTCTCTTGATACTTACTGTTATAAACAGTTAGATATTTTAGAGTATATGTCAATCAACCTATAAAAGTCTTCTACATACTAATGGAATATCTGGATGCACTGGAAAAGATGGATATATAGATTCCATGTTATCCGTAATATCCCTTATATCCTCTATGATAAAAACGAATCTTCTCTCTTGATACTTACTGTTATAAACAGTTAGATATCTTAAGTATATGTCAATCAACCTATAAAAGTCTTCTATATACTAATGGAATATGTGGATACACTGGAAAAGATGGATATATAGATTCCATGTTATCCGTAATATCCCTTATATCCTCTATGATAAAAAACGAATCTTCTCTCTTGATACTTACTGTTATAAACAGTTAGATATTTAGAGTATATGTCAATCAACCTATAAAAGTCTTCTATATACTAATGGAATATGTGGATACACTGGAAAAGATGGATATATAGATTCCATGTTATCCGTAATATCCCTTATATCCTCTATGATAAAAAACGAATCTTCTCTCTTGATACTTACTGTTATAAACAGTTAGATATTTTAGAGTATATGTCAATCAACCTATAAAAGTCTTCTATATACTAATGGAATATGTGGATGCACTGGAAAAGATGGATATATAGATTCCATGCTATCCGTAATATCCCTTATATCCTCTATGATAAAAAACGAATCTTCTCTCTTGATACTTACTGTTATAAACAAATAGATATCTTAAAGTATATGCGAATCAACCTATAAAAGTCTTCTATATACTAATGGAATATCTGGATGCACTGGAAAAGATGGATATATAGATTCCATGTTATCCGTGAGAAATTTTGAGTCGTATTGTTGTATGACAATTGCCAAAAAACTTGCAATTAGCTAAGGTTCCTAAAGTCAATCCTAAAGTTCATTGTGCCTGATTGAAATGTTCTCTAATGATTCCATGAGTTTTAACACAGAGGCGGGCCTTTACAACGTTTGTGCCCTTATAAGGCCTTGTTGTTCCGTTTTCTATCAGATTTATTCATCTCACATTCGGCCCAGTTAGGCCATAAAAAGGGAACTGTACAGTTCATTCTCTTGCAATTAGCTTCCTTTCGGCCCAGTTAGGCCATAAAAAGGGAACTGTACAGTTCATTCTCTTGCAATTAGCTTCCTTTAGTCAATTTTCTATTGTGCTTGATTAGAATGTTCTCGAATGATTCCTACGGGAAGCGTTTTCCACAAGTTTCAACACAGAGGCGGGCCTTTAAAACATTTGTGCCCTTATAAGGCCTTGCTGTTCCGTTTTCCGTCAGATTTATTCATCTCACATTCGGCCCAGTTAGGTCATAAAAGAGAACTGTAGTACAGTTCATTCTCTTCATTCAAGATGAACCGTTCAAGAGCACGGAACCCTTGCAGGCAGCTAAACAGCGAAGCCATCAAGAGTGCTGCATTTTGCTATCTCAGTCCAATTATATCAGGAAAATGTAGCATAATTAGTGCCAAGTGTGTCTGTGACACGAAGAGACTTGGAAAATCCTGGATAGAAATTTGTAAAAAGCGGGACCAGTGTGATGAAACATTGACAGGTAAATTGCTATTCAATTGCCAGTAAATTTATATTTTTTTCTCGGATGACGCTCAATTTCATTCAATGTTCTAGGTATCCGGAACGTGGCTTTTTATTTTAGTGCAATAAGTACACATGGAAAACCGAAAAGCAAAAAAACGGCCACTAATAACAGCGAAGATGAAGAGTGCGACGAAGAAGAGCCTTTGTTAGACAGCGACGACAGTGACATGACGAGTCAAGGGTGGGTGGAGAAAAACGAGACTATCGTTAAAAAAGGCTTACTGCCAGCCATTGGATATTGGATTGCCTTAACAACGCCAAATGGTGCCCCGGCGAACCCCCTGCCAATCTATCAAGCTCTACTGGAATGTGGTGTTACTACCATTGCTAATCAGGTATTAACTTGTGTTTGGAGTTAGATGAATGAATCGTCATTAAACGATTTTTGTTTTTCCTCCTCTTTTTGACAGGTCAAGTTTCAAGAGAGCAAGGAATGCCCTGCCATGAAAGAACTGTACAAAATTCTCAAAGATCACAAGAACGGTTTCATGCAAAACCTGGTGAACAGTTCTTATCAGCAGAGTTTGAAAGACGAGGCCTCGCAACTGATCACCGACAGTTACTGGGACGATATCGATGAAAGTGCCACGGAAAATGTAGTTCGAGTAAAAGTTGTAAATAAGTCCTTTCAACCTGCTCTTTTGGCAGCCATCTCAAAACTTGAAGACGCCAAATTGAACATAGACAGATTTGGATTTGAGTTGATTGACGCAGATCAAAGCACTGACGTTGAAGCACAAAGAGAAATTACCACTAAAAAGCAAGAGGAATGTCAACGACTGTCAGACAATTTGACTGTCTTAATTAATGACGTAGGAATAGCCATGAAAAAACTGGAGTACGCCATACACAGGGGAAAAGTATACAAAAGACATCCCAAAGCCAAATTTACTTACACCTTCAAGTGTGAACCCAGAGCATTTGTGAATAGTCTGGCGGCAAATGTGTTTTTCAAAGGTCGGTTGTTGAAAGATATGAAGAAAGTGATAGACATTCTTTCCGACCCATACTGTGAGGTTATTCGCCCGATTGTGATCGATTACGATTTGATAGAAGTCCAAAGAGGCCAATGTTGGTCCATCAAAGAGCGGCGTTTTGTGCCATGCCCAATCAAGGATGAAGATGTCGGTTTATTAACACCCCGGGCGTATTGTGAGTACGATCCAATGAAGACACCTGAGCCCAAATACTTCCGTGAAATTCTTGAAAATAGTCTCAGTGACGAAGAGCTTGAAACCTTCTGTGACGATTTCCTCAAGCTTCTAAAGCATCACAAAAAAGAACACAAAGACCAAGTGCCTTGTTTGGTAGGCGATACCAATAGTGGAAAAACCAGCCTTTTCCTTCCTATTCTGGGCATTGTGCATCACAGCAATGTAGCAACAGTTACCAAACAACGCGTATTCAACAAAGCCATGATCAATAAATCCACAGAAGTCATCTTCATTGACGAAGCCACTCCCACCACCTTGGACATAGATGACTGGAAAATCCTCACACAAGGTGGATACGCAGCCTATGATGTAAAATACCAAACGGCCAAGTCCTTCATCAACAAATGTCCAATGCTGATAACATCTCAAGCCAAGCTAAAATTTGAGTCCGAAGATCAAGACGCCATGGATCGCCGACTCCGAACCTATGTCTTCAAAAGCCTGCCTAATCCCCAAAGGGTGCAGCGGTGTGGTTGAAAAAAATCCCATGGATTGTATTGTTTGGGCAGCTTCAAAAGCCCGCAGAGCAGAGGAATCGAGTGATGCAGAAAACCACGAAGACACAGAAAGTGAGCCAGAAGATGGGGTACTTCAACAGCTGGAAAAGACGAATTGCGATCTTTACAGCTTACAGAATTGCTTGCTAGCCAAATACCAGCAGAACACACCGAACAAGACATGGACAGCAACACAGAAGATGACGGTGGTGATACCGAAAACCAAGAACTTCGGCCAGAAAATGACCAACCAGAGGAACAACAAGAAACAGAAGAGCGCATAAGTGCTCTGAGAAAAGCAATGAAGAAATGTACTCCTGGTTCACTAAAGCATCGGCAGATTGAAAGTCTTTTGCAGGTAATCGCATTTATATCGTTATCGCTAATTATTTCGATCATTCAAAATGTTTTTTGTTTGTCTGTTTGTTTCACTCAAGGTTCAGATACAGAGAAAACAAGAAGAAAAAGAACAAGCAGAACATCATTACAAAAAGCGACAACGGTTACTTCTCTCCAAAGGAGTCAGTCCAGAACACGTGCAACTACTCCCAAGAGATGATCACGTTCCTTTACCCCTGCCCATTGTCCAAGATTTGGACAGATTCCACTTGCAATTACTGGAACAAAACAAAGCGAAAATGAAAGAAAAGTTGACGATTGTGTTTGACAAGAAATGGCTCCAAAATATTGAAAAAGATATGCACAACTGCCACTCTCAGCTTTGTGACGCCATCTTAAGCACCTCCATGCCTCAAGAGAAAAGATCTTCCCTAAAGAGTTACAGGGACCTCCTGTCCCAAAAGTTGAAAATGTTTTATGAACATTTCAAATTAAATGGCTGCGAAGAAGCGATAATGGAGAGACGCAAGAAATGTATTGAGTGGGGACTTGTTGAACGTGCACAGGCGCAGTTGATTAAGTCTTTACACGAGCCACTACCCCTTGCCCAAGATTCTGAACCTTCCACAAGTCAAGCACAGTCCTCTGCTGAACCTCTGGCCATTGCAGACAAAGATCCTGAGAGAGACACCGAGAGTACCGACGACGAAGGTTTCATCACGCCGGAAGAAGACTCAAGCAGTCAGTCAGTCCTACCATCCACTTCCATGAAGAGAAAGGCCATTTCTCAAGACATCTTAGATGATGAAGAGTAGTGTTGATTGAGATAAAAGGATGACGTTCAATTATGTGTGGAATATTATGTTATCATGAATTCAAGTTAATAAAACAAGTGAAACAGGTTCTATATTTTTCTCTCTTTATTTAAATTTCCTCATTGCACGGTTTAGTAAAGAATTTCCCGTTCTTCCTTTTTGAAACTTGTATCTTGAATCCTTCAAAATAGCAGACCACTGTCCATAACCATGTCTTTTTATACCGGCTTTTAAGTATGCATCTTCTTCTGGGGTAAACAACAATATTTTTCTTTTTTGGGCAGTTCTATCATTTGTAGTGGGTTGATCCGGTTTATTGACGCTATCGTCCTGGGTGTCGCTCGGTGAATCTTTTTCCGGAGAAGTGTTTGGACTATCTGAAAGTCGAGATGAAACTTCCCCTTCCAATTGGGATCCCTTTTCACCATGCAATTTCTTCAAACACTCGTGAGCTTTCGTGGCTACATCGCGAGATCGTCGTTTCTGATAATGTACTTTGGCCACCACGGAACTGTGTTTTTGATCCTCGGTGATCGATTCTTGTTCGCTACTGATAAGTTGTTGATGACTTGCAGTCTCGACGATTTGACGATACCTCGTGGGATGAATAAATTTGCCAGTAGCTTCGAACACCATTCTGCTCATGAGCTGGCCAATCTTGGTGTGTTGTTGTCCTTTTAGCGTGACGAGAACATACTCGCAGGTGGGCTTCAAAAGAGGACGAACATGCGCAATGTAAGAATCCAAAACCTGCATGCTAGCTTGCGACAGATATAGGGAGTCAAATCCAAATCGTGCTGTCGTTTTAAACTTTTTCTGGTCGATAAAACCATCATTGTCCTTTGCTGTCTTAACCATGTCAACGGTCAGATACTGATAGGTCATTGGACGCGATCCTTTGACTTTGATGAATAAATAAACGGCGACAAATCTGGTAGCAAACGACAAGTCTGAAGGAGTGGCTTTGTTGGGTTTTTCTTTGCACAATTTGGACACTGTGTCGTAACGCGGAAGGTGATACGTCACCACGTGCAAAAGTTCATCTAGTGTCGCCCAGTGTCCCTTAGATTCTAACGTATCAATATCTAGATCGCTAGTCCACTGCAATCTCATCATTTTAGAAACTGTTTTGCGTGCGCGTTTCAAATAAACTTCAGTAGACGTTAGATTTCGTAAAACACTTTCGGAATTAATACCAATAACTTTTCGAAAATCGATCAAGTCACTAATTGAGTCCAAGTAGGCAATTCGACCAGAATGTCCAAGTCCCCAATCGGTCTGCATGGCGTCAACAAACTTAAAGAGAAAATTTGGCGAACTCAAACTGAAATCAACTAGATCCCAAGTCAAATCTTCTTCTTCATCGCCATCACAGCAGAACTTGAGATACTTAAAACTTCTTCGTACAATTTGTTGCGTTTGTCTCTGACTTTTACATCCACCCCCACTGCCAGTTAACCATTTTTCAAATTGCGTACCAATCGTAGAATTGATATCAAATGAAGCAACGTATCTTGTCAAACACTGTTCTCTTTTTTCCGATTCGTGTTGGTTTGGGTCACTAGTTTGTTTGCTTGTACAGGGCTTAGAATCAAAGTAATAAAACCAGGCATGCTTGTTTTTGACGTGCTTTCTGCATCCTCTTTGAGATGAAAATCCTTCTTCGTGTGAACATTTTTCAACTGGACAGTGAAATAAACCGTCCTTTTCGTCTGCTTCTAAGTGTAATCTCTTTGGTTTTGGCGAGGCGCCATCCTGCTCGGACCAGTCAATGTTACCCCTGGCCCGTTTACTCATACTGAACAGCAAGTGCACGAGACATAATTTTATGTACTTAGTCTCTAGGGACTAGATAACCTAGAGGAGCCAATCACAACTGCGCAAACTAAGGCATGTTCAAACATGTCTGACTTTTTTGGTGAAAGAGCACGTTCAGAAATGTATAGGCACGTTTCAAAGTGAACGTGGGCATGTTCAAACAAGAATGGACATGTTTAAACAAGAATGGACATGTTTAAATATGAATGGGCAAGTTTAAACATGAATGGGCAAGTTTGAACAAGAACGGGCAAGTTTGAACAAGAACGGGCGAGTTTGAACAACAATGGGCAAGTTTGAACAAGAACGGGCAAGTTTGAACAAGAACGGGCAAGTTTGAACAACAATGGGCAAATTTAAACGTGTCCATGCATGTCCAGACATGTTTAAACTTGTATAATCCTGTTGAAACAAGTTTGAGTTTGTTTAAGCCTAAAACATTCAAAAGGAACGATCGTTCCCTTTCACTCATTCCTATCACGTTCCTATCATGAAAAAGGAACATTCGTTATAAAGGAACAAGTGTTCCTATTCAATACAGGAACAAATGTTCCTAATCAGAACAGGAACAAACGTTCCTATCATCTAAGAAGGAACAAACGTTCCTATCTACATGAAAAAGGAACAATAGTTCCATTTTACGCAAATGGGAACTGTTTACGTAGCAATTAGGAACAATAGGTCCGATTTTGACCAAACAGGAACAAAAACGTTCCGATAACCGATTTTTAAGTTCCTCTTTTAGGTTTTTGTAGGACCAAATTTGACGTTCCGATTTACCTTAAAGGAACTAAAACAAAAACTCGCGGAACGTTCCTTAAATGCTAAAATGATTATCACACTTCTGAAACTAAACAGAAAAACATTTTAACACCAGAAGCATGACTCTAAAACTCAAAACAAGCCGTCGATTCAGTTTTAAAGAAAAGCATGTTGCGAAGCGCGAAAAAACGACTATCATTGATTTAGGGAAATGGTGATGATGATGATGATGATGATGATGATGATGATGATGATGATGACCATTTCCCTAAGGTCACTGTTCCTTTTTTTCGCACGCGTTTTTGCCTGACAAGGAATCAAAGTTTCTTGCTCATTTTAGTCACGTTATCAAAAGACCAAAAATATCCATTCATTTATCCAAAAAGCTCGATTCTAAAATTTGATTCATTCAATTTACCTGTCGTTTTTACTAATTACTGTTCCCTTTTAAAGGAACAGTAGTAAATAGGACTACATATACATATAGGACCATCATTTAGAAGTACCGAACTACGTACGATGACAATTACTCTTCAAACTTTCTTCTGTCATAATGAAATATGGGAACACATTGACAAAAGTGGATAGACTCCAGCATATCCACCGCAGCCATGTTATCCGTTCTAATGCACAGTAGTTTGTAAGACCAGAGAACTTACAGATCTATATCGAGGAATTTCCAAGTAGAATGTTAATGGGTCTTCACTAAAGACTCTTTGCTATCGTATTGGAATAAAGGGATACATCGGCAAAAGTGGATAGACTCCAGCATATCCACCACAGCCATGTTATCCGTTCTAATGCACAGTAGTTTGTAAGACCAGAGAAATTACAGATCTATATAAGAACCTTCCAAATAGTATGACAATGAGCCTTCACTAAAAACTCTCTTCTATCATAATGGAATTTATGGATACATTGGAAAAGGTGGATATATACATTCCATGTTATCCCTAATATCCCTTATATCCTCTATAACAAATATGATAAGATATGATAGATAGATATATCAGAAGATATATGTTAGTAAACCTTTAAAAGTCTTATTTATACTAATGGAATATCTGGATACATTGGAAAAGGTGGATACATACATTCCATGTTATCCCTAATATCCCTTATATCCTCTATTCCATGTTATTCGTAATATCTTTTATATCCTCCATAATAAATATGATAAGATATGATAGAACCTATATATGCTACGATGTTAGTAAACCTTTAAAAGTCTTATTTATACTAATGGAATAATTGGATACATTGGAAAAGGTGGATATATACATTCCATGTTATCCGTAATATCCTTTCTATCCTCTATAATAAATATGATAAGATATGATAGAACCTATATATGCTACGATGTTAGTAAACCTTTAAAAGTCTTATTTATACTAATGGAATAATTGGATACATTGGAAAAGGTGGATATATACATTCCATGTTATCCGTAATATCCTTTATATCCTCTATAATAAATATGATAAGATATGATAGATAGATAGATAGATGTTAGGATGTTAGTAAACCTTTAAAAGTCTTATTTATACTAATGGAATAATTGGATACATTGGAAAAGGTGGATATATACATTCCATGTTATCCGTAATATCCTTTATATCCTCTATAATAAATATGATAAGATATGATAGATAGATAGATATATGTTAGGATGTTAGTAAACCTTTAAAAGTCTTATTTATACTAATGGAATAATTGGATACATTGGAAAAGGTGGATATATACATTCCATGTTATCCGTAATATCCTTTATATCCTCTATAATAAATATGATAAGATATGATTGATAGATAGATAGATATGTTAGGATGTTAGTAAACCTTTAAAAGTCTTATTTATACTAATGGAATAATTGGATACATTGGAAAAGGTGGATATATACATTCCATGTTATCCGTAATATCCTTTATATCCTCTATAATAAATATGATAAGATATGATTGATAGATAGATAGATATATGTTAGGATGTTAGTAAACCTTTAAAAGTCTTATTTATACTAATGGAATAATTGGATACATTGGAAAAGGTGGATATATACATTCCATGTTATCCGTAATATCCTTTATATCCTCTATAATAAATATGATAAGATATGATGATAGATAGATAGATATATGTTAGGATGTTAGTAAACCTTTAAAAGTCTTATTTATACTAATGGAATAATTGGATACATTGGAAAAGGTGGATATATACATTCCATGTTATCCGTAATATCCTTTATATCCTCTATAATAAATATGATAAGATATGATAGATAGATAGATATATGTTAGGATGTTAGTAAACCTTTAAAAGTCTTATTTATACTAATGGAATAATTGGATACATTGGAAAAGGTGGATATATACATTCCATGTTATCCGTAATATCCTTTATATCCTCTATAATAAATATGATAAGATATGATTGATAGATAGATAGATATATGTTAGGATGTTAGTAAACCTTTAAAAGTCTTATTTATACTAATGGAATAATTGGATACATTGGAAAAGGTGGATATATACATTCCATGTTATCCGTAATATCCTTTATATCCTCTATAATAAATATGATAAGATATGATTGATAGATAGATAGATATATGTTAGGATGTTAGTAAACCTTTAAAAGTCTTATTTATACTAATGGAATAATTGGATACATTGGAAAAGGTGGATATATACATTCCATGTTATCCGTAATATCCTTTATATCCTCTATAATAAATATGATAAGATATGATTGATAGATAGATAGATATATGTTAGGATGTTAGTAAACCTTTAAAAGTCTTATTTATACTAATGGAATAATTGGATACATTGGAAAAGGTGGATATATACATTCCATGTTATCCGTAATATCCTTTATATCCTCTATAATAAATATGATAAGATATGATAGATAGATAGATATATGAAAGGATGTTAGTAAACCTATAAAAGTCTTCTATATACTAAATAATGGAATATGTGGATACACTGGAAAAGATGGATATATAGATTCCATGTTATCCGTAATATCCCTTATATCCTCTATGATAAAAAACGAATCTTCTCTCTTGATACTTACTGTTATAAACAGTTAGATATCTTAGAGTATATGTCAATCAACCTATAAAAGTCTTCTATATACTAATGGAATATGTGGATACACTGGAAAAGATGGATATATAGATTCCATGTTATCCGTAATATCCCTTATATCCTCTATGATAAAAAACGAATCTTCTCTCTTGATACTTACTGTTATAAACAGTTAGATATCTTAGAGTATATGTCAATCAACCTATAAAAGTCTTCTATATACGAATGGAATATGTGGATACACTGGAAAAGATGGATATATAGATTCCATGTTATCCGTAATATCCCTTATATCCTCTATGATAAAAAACGAATCTTGTCTCTTGATACTTACTGTTATAAACAGTTAGATATCTTAGAGTATATGTCAATCAACCTATAAAAGTCTTCTATATACGAATGGAATATGTGGATACACTGGAAAAGATGGATATATAGATTCCATGTTATCCGTAATATCCCTTATATCCTCTATGATAAAAACGAATCTTCTCTCTTGGTACTTACTGTTATAAACAGTTAGATATTTTAGAGTATATGTCAATCAACCGATAAAAGTCTTCTACATACTAATGGAATATCTGGATGCACTGGAAAAGATGGATATATAGATTCCATGTTATCCGTAATATCCCTTATATCCTCTATGATAAAAACGAATCTTCTCTCTTGATACTTACTGTTATAAACAGTTAGATATCTTAAAGTATATGTCAATCAACCTATAAAAGTCTTCTACATACTAATGGAATATCTGGATGCACTGGAAAAGATGGATATATAGATTCCATGCTATCCGTAATATCCCTTATATCCTCTATGATAAAAAACGAATCTTCTCTCTTGATACTTACTGTTATAAACAGTTAGATATCTTAGAGTATATGTCAATCAACCTATAAAAGTCTTCTATATACTAATGGAATATGTGGATACACTGGAAAAGATGGATATATAGATTCCATGTTATCCGTAATATCCCTTATATCCTCTATGATAAAAAACGAATCTTCTCTCTTGATACTTACTGTTATAAACAGTTAGATATTTTAGAGTATATGTCAATCAACCTATAAAAGTCTTCTATATACTAATGGAATATGTGGATGCACTGGAAAAGATGGATATATAGATTCCATGTTATCCGTAATATCCCTTATATCCTCTATGATAAAAAACGAATCTTCTCTCTTGATACTTACTGTTATAAACAAATAGATATCTTAAAGTATATGCGAATCAACCTATAAAAGTCTTCTATATACTAATGGAATATCTGGATGCACTGGAAAAGATGGATATATAGATTCCATGTTATCCGTGAGAAATTTTGAGTCGTATTGTTGTATGACAATTGCCAAAAAACTTGCAATTAGCTAAGGTTCCTAAAGTCAATCCTAAAGTTCATTGTGCCTGATTGAAATGTTCTCTAATGATTCCATGAGTTTTAACACAGAGGCGGGCCTTTACAACGTTTGTGCCCTTATAAGGCCTTGTTGTTCCGTTTTCTATCAGATTTATTCATCTCACATTCGGCCCAGTTAGGCCATAAAAAGGGAACTGTACAGTTCATTCTCTTGCAATTAGCTTCCTTTCGGCCCAGTTAGGCCATAAAAAGGGAACTGTACAGTTCATTCTCTTGCAATTAGCTTCCTTTAGTCAATTTTCTATTGTGCTTGATTAGAATGTTCTCGAATGATTCCTACGGGAAGCGTTTTCCACAAGTTTCAACACAGAGGCGGGCCTTTAAAACATTTGTGCCCTTATAAGGCCTTGCTGTTCCGTTTTCCGTCAGATTTATTCATCTCACATTCGGCCCAGTTAGGTCATAAAAGAGAACTGTAGTACAGTTCATTCTCTTCATTCAAGATGAACCGTTCAAGAGCACGGAACCCTTGCAGGCAGCTAAACAGCGAAGCCATCAAGAGTGCTGCATTTTGCTATCTCAGTCCAATTATATCAGGAAAATGTAGCATAATTAGTGCCAAGTGTGTCTGTGACACGAAGAGACTTGGAAAATCCTGGATAGAAATTTGTAAAAAGCGGGACCAGTGTGATGAAACATTGACAGGTAAATTGCTATTCAATTGCCAGTAAATTTATATTTTTTTCTCGGATGACGCTCAATTTCATTCAATGTTCTAGGTATCCGGAACGTGGCTTTTTATTTTAGTGCAATAAGTACACATGGAAAACCGAAAAGCAAAAAAACGGCCACTAATAACAGCGAAGATGAAGAGTGCGACGAAGAAGAGCCTTTGTTAGACAGCGACGACAGTGACATGACGAGTCAAGGGTGGGTGGAGAAAAACGAGACTATCGTTAAAAAAGGCTTACTGCCAGCCATTGGATATTGGATTGCCTTAACAACGCCAAATGGTGCCCCGGCGAACCCCCTGCCAATCTATCAAGCTCTACTGGAATGTGGTGTTACTACCATTGCTAATCAGGTATTAACTTGTGTTTGGAGTTAGATGAATGAATCGTCATTAAACGATTTTTGTTTTTCCTCCTCTTTTTGACAGGTCAAGTTTCAAGAGAGCAAGGAATGCCCTGCCATGAAAGAACTGTACAAAATTCTCAAAGATCACAAGAACGGTTTCATGCAAAACCTGGTGAACAGTTCTTATCAGCAGAGTTTGAAAGACGAGGCCTCGCAACTGATCACCGACAGTTACTGGGACGATATCGATGAAAGTGCCACGGAAAATGTAGTTCGAGTAAAAGTTGTAAATAAGTCCTTTCAACCTGCTCTTTTGGCAGCCATCTCAAAACTTGAAGACGCCAAATTGAACATAGACAGATTTGGATTTGAGTTGATTGACGCAGATCAAAGCACTGACGTTGAAGCACAAAGAGAAATTACCACTAAAAAGCAAGAGGAATGTCAACGACTGTCAGACAATTTGACTGTCTTAATTAATGACGTAGGAATAGCCATGAAAAAACTGGAGTACGCCATACACAGGGGAAAAGTATACAAAAGACATCCCAAAGCCAAATTTACTTACACCTTCAAGTGTGAACCCAGAGCATTTGTGAATAGTCTGGCGGCAAATGTGTTTTTCAAAGGTCGGTTGTTGAAAGATATGAAGAAAGTGATAGACATTCTTTCCGACCCATACTGTGAGGTTATTCGCCCGATTGTGATCGATTACGATTTGATAGAAGTCCAAAGAGGCCAATGTTGGTCCATCAAAGAGCGGCGTTTTGTGCCATGCCCAATCAAGGATGAAGATGTCGGTTTATTAACACCCCGGGCGTATTGTGAGTACGATCCAATGAAGACACCTGAGCCCAAATACTTCCGTGAAATTCTTGAAAATAGTCTCCGTGACGAAGAGCTTGAAACCTTCTGTGACGATTTCCTCAAGCTTCTAAAGCATCACAAAAAAGAACACAAAGACCAAGTGCCTTGTTTGGTAGGCGATACCAATAGTGGAAAAACCAGCCTTTTCCTTCCTATTCTGGGCATTGTGCATCACAGCAATGTAGCAACAGTTACCAAACAACGCGTATTCAACAAAGCCATGATCAATAAATCCACAGAAGTCATCTTCATTGACGAAGCCACTCCCACCACCTTGGACATAGATGACTGGAAAATCCTCACACAAGGTGGATACGCAGCCTATGATGTAAAATACCAAACGGCCAAGTCCTTCATCAACAAATGTCCAATGCTGATAACATCTCAAGCCAAGCTAAAATTTGAGTCCGAAGATCAAGACGCCATGGATCGCCGACTCCGAACCTATGTCTTCAAAAGCCTGCCTAATCCCCAAAAGGGTGCAGCGGTGTGGTTGAAAAAAAATCCCATGGATTGTATTGTTTGGGCAGCTTCAAAAGCCCGCAGAGCAGAGGAATCGAGTGATGCAGAAAACCACGAAGACACAGAAAGTGAGCCAGAAGATGGGGTACTTCAACAGCTGGAAAAAGACGAATTGCGATCGTTACAGCTTACAGAATTGCTTGCTAGCCAAATACCAGCAGAACACACCGAACAAGACATGGACAACAACACAGAAGATGACAGTGGTGATACCGAAAACCAAGAACTTCAGCCAGAAAATGACCAACCAGAGGCGGAACAACAAGAAACAGAAGAACGCATAAGTGCTCTGAGAAAAGCAATGAAGAAATGTACTCCTGGTTCACTAAAGCACCGGCAGATTGGAAGTCTTTTGCAGGTAATCGCATTTATATCGTTATCGCTAATTATTTCGATCATTCAAAATGTTTTTTGTTTGTCTGTTTGTTTCACTCAAGGTTCAGATACAGAGAAAACAAGAAGAAAAAGAACAAGCAGAACATCATTACAAAAAGCGACAACAGCTACTTCTCTCCAAAGGAGTCAGTCCAGAACACGCGCAACTACTCCCAAGAGATGAGCACGTTCCTTTACCCCTGCCCATTGTCCAAGATTTGGACAGATTCCACTTGCAATTACTGGAACAAAACAAAGCGAAAATGAAAGAAAAGTTGACGATTGTGTTTGACAAGAAATGGCTCCAAAATATTGAAAAAGATATGCACAACTGCCACTCTCAGCTTTGTGACGCCATCTTAAGCACCTCCATGCCTCAAGAGAAACGATCTTCCCTAAAGAGTTACAGGGACCTCCTGTCCCAAAAGTTGAAAATGTTTTATGAACATTTCAAATTAAATGGCTGCGAAGAAGCGATAATGGAGAGACGCAAGAAATGTATTGAGTGGGGACTTGTTGAACGTGCACAGGCGCAGTTGATTAAGTCTTTACACGAGCCACTACCCCTTGCCCAAGATTCTGAACCTTCCACAAGTCAAGCACAGTCCTCTGCTGAACCTCTGGCCATTGCAGACAAAGATCCTGAGAGAGACACCGAGAGTACCGACGACGAAGGTTTCATCACGCCGGAAGAAGACTCAAGCAGTCAGTCAGTCCTACCATCCACTTCCATGAAGAGAAAGGCCATTTCTCAAGACATCTCAGATGATGAAGAGTAGTGTTGATTGAGATAAAAGGATGACGTTCAATTATGTGTGGAATTAATATTATGTTATCATGAATTCAAGTTAATAAAACAAGTGAAACAGGTTCTATATTTTTCTCTCTTTATTTAAATTTCCTCATTGCACGGTTTAGTAAAGAATTTCCCGTTCTTCCTTTTTGAAACTTGTATCTTGAATCCTTCAAAATAGCAGACCACTGTCCATACCCATGTCTTTTTATACCGGCTTTTAAGTATGCATCTTCTTCTGGGGTAAACAACAATATTTTTCTTTTTTGGGCAGTTCTATCATTTGTAGTGGGTTGATCCGGTTTATTGACGCTATCGTCCTGGGTGTCGCTCGGTGAATCTTTTTCCGGAGAAGTGTTTGGACTATCTGAAAGTCGAGATGAAACTTCCCCTTCCAATTGGGATCCCTTTTCACCATGCAATTTCTTCAAACACTCGTGAGCTTTCGTGGCTACATCGCGAGATCGTCGTTTCTGATAATGTACTTTGGCCACCACGGAACTGTGTTTTTGATCCTCGGTGATCGATTCTTGTTCGCTACTGATAAGTTGTTGATGACTTGCAGTCTCGACGATTTGACGATACCTCGTGGGATGAATAAATTTGCCAGTAGCTTCGAACACCATTCTGCTCATGAGCTGGCCAATCTTGGTGTGTTGTTGTCCTTTTAGCGTGACGAGAACATACTCGCAGGTGGGCTTCAAAAGAGGACGAACATGCGCAATGTAAGAATCCAAAACCTGCATGCTAGCTTGCGACAGATATAGGGAGTCAAATCCAAATCGTGCTGTCGTTTTAAACTTTTTCTGGTCGATAAAACCATCATTGTCCTTTGCTGTCTTAACCATGTCAACGGTCAGATACTGATAGGTCATTGGACGCGATCCTTTGACTTTGATGAATAAATAAACGGCGACAAATCTGGTAGCAAACGACAAGTCTGAAGGAGTGGCTTTGTTGGGTTTTTCTTTGCACAATTTGGACACTGTGTCGTAACGCGGAAGGTGATACGTCACCACGTGCAAAAGTTCATCTAGTGTCGCCCAGTGTCCCTTAGATTCTAACGTATCAATATCTAGATCGCTAGTCCACTGCAATCTCATCATTTTAGAAACTGTTTTGCGTGCGCGTTTCAAATAAACTTCAGTAGACGTTAGATTTCGTAAAACACTTTCGGAATTAATACCAATAACTTTTCGAAAATCGATCAAGTCACTAATTGAGTCCAAGTAGGCAATTCGACCAGAATGTCCAAGTCCCCAATCGGTCTGCATGGCGTCAACAAACTTAAAGAGAAAATTTGGCGAACTCAAACTGAAATCAACTAGATCCCAAGTCAAATCTTCTTCTTCATCGCCATCACAGCAGAACTTGAGATACTTAAAACTTCTTCGTACAATTTGTTGCGTTTGTCTCTGACTTTTACATCCACCCCCACTGCCAGTTAACCATTTTTCAAATTGCGTACCAATCGTAGAATTGATATCAAATGAAGCAACGTATCTTGTCAAACACTGTTCTCTTTTTTCCGATTCGTGTTGGTTTGGGTCACTAGTTTGTTTGCTTGTACAGGGCTTAGAATCAAAGTAATAAAACCAGGCATGCTTGTTTTTGACGTGCTTTCTGCATCCTCTTTGAGATGAAAATCCTTCTTCGTGTGAACATTTTTCAACTGGACAGTGAAATAAACCGTCCTTTTCGTCTGCTTCTAAGTGTAATCTCTTTGGTTTTGGCGAGGCGCCATCCTGCTCGGACCAGTCAATGTTACCCCTGGCCCGTTTACTCATACTGAACAGCAAGTGCACGAGACATAATTTTATGTACTTAGTCTCTAGGGACTAGATAACCTAGAGGAGCCAATCACAACTGCGCAAACTAAGGCATGTTCAAACATGTCTGACTTTTTTGGTGAAAGAGCACGTTCAGAAATGTATAGGCACGTTTCAAAGTGAACGTGGGCATGTTCAAACAAGAATGGACATGTTTAAACAAGAATGGACATGTTTAAATATGAATGGGCAAGTTTAAACATGAATGGGCAAGTTTGAACAAGAACGGGCAAGTTTGAACAAGAACGGGCAAGTTTGAACAAGAACGGGCAAGTTTGAACAACAATGGGCAAATTTAAACGTGTCCATGCATGTCCAGACATGTTTAAACTTGTATAATCCTGTTGAAACAAGTTTGAGTTTGTTTAAGCCTAAAACATTCAAAAGGAACGATCGTTCCCTTTCACTCATTCCTATCACGTTCCTATCATGAAAAAGGAACATTCGTTATAAAGGAACAAGTGTTCCTATTCAATACAGGAACAAATGTTCCTAATCAGAACAGGAACAAATGTTCCTAATCAGAACAGGAACAAACGTTCCTATCATCTAAGAAGGAACAAACGTTCCTATCTACATGAAAAAGGAACAATAGTTCCATTTTACGCAAATGGGAACTGTTTACGTAGCAATTAGGAACAATAGGTCCGATTTTGACCAAACAGGAACAAAAACGTTCCGATAACCGATTTTTAAGTTCCTCTTTTAGGTTTTTGTAGGACCAAATTTGACGTTCCGATTTACCTTAAAGGAACTAAAACAAAAACTCGCGGAACGTTCCTTAAATGCTAAAATGATTATCACACTTCTGAAACTAAACAGAAAAACTTTTTAACACCAGAAGCATGACTCTAAAACTCAAAACAAGCCGTCGATTCAGTTTTAAAGAAAAGCATGTTGCGAAGCGCGAAAAAACGACTATCATTGATTTAGGGAAATGGTGATGATGATGATGATGATGATGATGATATATGACGATAAATAAAACAAATTAATTCACAACATACTATGTAGGCCAAGGTCTAGTAGTTGTCCCAATGTCATACGTGTCAAGCCCTCGTTACTTATTTGTACAGCACCACCAGCAAGACGTAATAGCTGCTTCCAGTGACGAGGTCTCATGGCGGACTTACTAAGATCGTCAATTATAGGAAGACAAGCCTAGAAATAGGTAGAGAAACAATTGAGACTTCTATTTTACTCTACTCTGCTACATTAGAGCAGATTTCGTATGAGTGTGAAACGAACCGCGCCGTGCTGTGATCGTGTCAGTGCCGTGTTGTCTATAAAACTGCCGTAACCGTGCCGAGGCCGTGCGGTGCCGTTTTCACAGTTATACGAAATCTACTCTAGACACACATAGTTACGATAATTACAAATTCGCCATTTCGTAGTTTCCTAGAATTCCTTGTGATTTGGTATGCGTAAACGAGATCAGCGAAAAAAATTAGAACACATCTTGGCGTTTTTGGTACGATACAATAAAAGTTGCGCTCATAAATCAAAAGCCTTGACAAACGCCGTTATTTCCTAATATCTCCCTGTCCACACTAGCCCTACCTACTGTAACACAGTATATACTAGCTTATGGATTTTATAAACAATTCTTGAAACTATGGAATGGCTAACTCAGCAATAAGGAGTGATGAAATTGAAATAATTCGAACGCAACTGGGTTTCAGGACGAACCAGAAATGGAATTACTACAAGGGCTGTAAGTACATACCTGTATATCCCAGATAGAGTCCTCCATACCATGATACACATCCCATTCCTGGGCATCACTTGGTAATGCATGGACAACTTCAAGCTGGGCGTCAGTAGCTTTGCGCATGAGTCTTGTGTTAATCCGCTGCCATCTGCCGCGTTTCCATTCTGTGTGCTGCTCCTGAACTGCACGGTAAGTGTTCCATACTTGACGAAGACATTCCAGGTCTGTACGCAAGCTGTTTAGCAATAAAAGTTCTAATTTAGTTCTATATAACTAGCTATTTCTAATAGAAAGTGAACTGCTGCGAGCAGAGCTGTTCCCCTAAAACTTACTTACACCGCTTTGTCTGATATATCAAATGTTAATGTTACTTGTCTATCTCCTGTGCTATGCGTTGTGTGACGAACACTGCTAGTTCATGGCTAGTTGACCTTCAATATTGAACTACAAGGATCAGTGTCGGACACACACAGTTCAAAATATTTAGCACTTTGAGTAAAGCAATTTTTCAAACAATCTCAAACGGCTGATTATAAAACTAACTGATTTTAAAAAGCTAGTTTATTTAGGAAAAGATGTGAATCGCTGATCGTATGTATCGCGTGTTCGTCTAGTGACATCCTTGAATCGATTCTCGATACGGTATGGACTTGAACCGCTGATCGTATGTATCGCATGTTCGTCTAGTGACATCCACAGATTACACTGTGTTCCGAATAGGAGGCTACTCGCTTCGCTCGCAGCAATAAAGTCTTTAATTGAAATGATAAAGTACATATCACAACTTACAGTGTATTTTGATGAGAAAAATCCTAACTAAAACTAAGCCTAAAATAAACTAATCTAAAACTATGTATAAATTACATTGGTCCCAGGAGTAAAATGGAATAAAAGTGTTACTTATCGTTAAAAATTATTCTATATATAAATGTACTTTTAAATCAAAGGATAGAAGAGCACAAAAGACCATCCTCTTCAATTGGCAAACATCTATTGTTTCACCACGATAGAGACACACAGGACTTAGGACAACAATTCACTATCTTAAAACGCTGTTGTTCTAAATTTGACTGTTTAATACACAGGGAACCCGGCTTTATTGCTGCCGCAGCGGAGCGAGCCTGAGCGAGCGCAGCAAGGCAGCGATCCTATTTCAGTAGCTAGCTAAAATCGAGATTTGGATACGACCACAATGCTTAGCGAGTGTCGCAAAAAACAATAGATTTCTTTGTTCTTGCTATCCCACAATGCAAAATTACTTCTTACCACCATGCTTTGCGAGCCTACACTATAAAACCTTATGCGTCTTCTCATCGTTGAGTGTCAACTGATTACTTCATGTAATGCTTTGAAAACACTGCCATTTGTTATTATATTCAATTCATTATATTACAATTTCTTATACTATCTTTCGAAGTAATAATTACGGTAAATAGTAGCTTAAATAGTTCATCTGGTGCCTTTAAATTGCCTTGCATCGCCTCGTGCTTTTCGCATCTTCACGACAGATCTAATGTTTATCAAGATTTAGTTTCAAATAGAGCGGGGCAAAGGGCATACAACGGCGTGAAAGACAAGATGACAGCAATCCGGCGTCATGTAATAGTTTGTAAAAGCTAATGGTAGTCGCATGTAAAATGAGGTATTTGAAAACAAAATACATTCCAGTTCTTTGGAAATATTTTTTGCATATTCTGTAGTAATCATGCATTTTATTTCGCGCTTCGATTTCTGAAGCGAACAACCTTGAGCAATCGGTTTATTGTATAAGGAAAAACAATATTAGGCAGCACTCACTAAATGTCAATTAGGCTAGTTCAGCTATATTTCTATACTTTATCGAAATGCTAATATTGGGATTCCTGTAGCATGAGATCGCTAATGTACGATCGACATCCGGTAAGCGTCCCATTACAGCAAATTACATGAGCGTGTAATATAAAGCCGTTTGACACTGCTAGTTCGTAAGCCGATAGGGGATTAAGTTTATTGACTTTCAAAACGCATTCTCTAGTAACCATCAGAAGAAGGAAAAAGCAATCAGTGTCGTCATCCATGAAAAGCGCAGACATCCATCAGTTAGCGACCATGCTGGTGATAAAAAAGCGATTTCATCGTAAAGAAATTCTAATTTTGATCGCACTTCTTACTTGTTTTAGCGTGTATTTTTATTTTGAATTTTCGCTGAAAAACATTCAGAGAAAGTGCGAAGCGACTGAAGTACGCGGTACAAATTTTCCAGACGTGCGATCTGAATCTGAGTATGTTTTTATCATTCCTCGACATATGAATACTAACGATCAGTGTGTCAGTAAAGAGAACAATCGCTTTTCCCATGGCATTCAAAACTTGGCGCAGTTACTGGATCATTTACCTTATAATTTCAGTGGAGCTACATGCCATGGATCATCTGGAATTCATGACCAAAATCAACATCATTTGGACAGGATCAAAACATGCCAGTTTCAGATGAAAGAATCGTCTCTCATGATCAGTGGTAGTGAATATAAGAAGACAATAGTTGTTGGTAAGACATACAATCTTGCAGTGTGTAATATGGTGGAAGTCCCGTTTTTAATTCGAAGAACCGTACTAAACAAATTTGGACTTCGACGTTCCCTGGGTGAAGTGACTGTGATGGATTTCTTTCTACGTACAAAAGGAAAACTTAAAATCGCAGCATCACAAGACTGTGAGTTTCTTAACGAGCAACTCATTCTTGACAGAGGCGCTATGATCAACAAGCAAGTTTTTTTGGACTACGGTCTTCTTGGATACCATCACAAAATACTTAGAATAGTAAGACAAGATACGGTAACATGGACAACGTGTTCAAGAAACTCAACTTTCTGCCCTGACATACCATCCGAGTTGAGAAAGGATACTGATATACCGTGCTGCTATGAACGTCTAGACCAGTTGTTAAGAGATGTAGTAGAAGGTTTAACAGAAGTAGGAATTGATTATAGAATTTGTTATGGAACACATCTTGGTGCTTATCGTAGCAAGACCATAATTCCCTGGACCAGCGATGTTGACATTTGCTTGAAATCAAAAGATTATACCAACAAACCGTTGTTTGGGAAATTTAAGAGAGTAATGAAGAAAAAGTCTTATTCGAACGCATATATATTAGGTTTACGCCGTGTGCTACCTTTGTTTCCCTTTACGAAGAACATTTCCAATACAAGCTTGTTATTTAGCAATACATTGGTTGATGTAATGAAAAGCATGCTGCCTGTTGCGAAACCTTCCTACAAATCAATGGGTTACGTCGACATTTATGGAATTGATAAGGTATTTAAAGGAGAACCAGGCCAATTGCTCATTAATGGCAAACGTTATTTGGCATATAATGATAGCAACAAGATTCTGCTGTCTTGGTATGGCAAGTCATATAGTTTGAAATTACCGGATGGGGGGACTGTTCATGAAGGTGTACCTTCAGTAGATGAGAAAGCGGCAAGCACAACTCAAGAAGACGATAAAACTGCATAATAATATTGATAATAACTAGCTATTTCTAATAGAAAGTGAACTGCTGCGAGCAGAGCTGTTCCCCTAAAACTTACGAAAGTACACCGCTTTGTCTGATATATCAAATGTTAATGTTACCATAGGCGGACCATCCTCTCAATTTGTGGTTTGGGCTTCCTGTGTCAGGGTCGAATGTCCGTTGGTTTCAAACAAGCTGAAAATTAGTGCTTTTCACTGGCGATTTTACTTGATTGCTCTACATCTTGAAATTCGGAATATTGTGTCAAAATAAACTTCAATCCTTATATTTATCAGATATGAGTTTTGTTTTGTCGTCCGATGAGTTTTAAGAGAGTTATTAGAGAAAAAATGATTTTTCTTCTGCACTAGTGAGCGTACGCCTCCCTCTAATAACTCTCTTAAAACTCATCGGACGACAAAACAAAACTCATATCTGATAAATATAAGGATTGAAGTTTATTTTGACACAATATTCCGAATTTCAAGATGTAGAGCAATCAAGTAAAATCGCCAGTGAAAAGCACTAATTTTCAGCTTGTTTGAAACCAACGGCCATTCGACCCTGACACAGGAAACCCAAACCACAAATTGAGAGGATGGTCCGCCTGTGGATACGGTATGGACTTGAACCGCTGATCGTATGTATCGCATGTTCGTCTAGTGACATCCACAGATTACACTGTGTTCCGAATAGGAGGCTACTCGCTTCGCTCGCAGCAATAATTGGTATATTATGCGGCTACGCCTTGTGGTTCCGCAAGATGTTATGACGTGATATTGTGGTGAATAATGCTAGCCATCGTAAATTCTGACTGACTGACTGACTGACTGACTGACTGACTGACTGACTGACTGACTGACTGACTGACTGACTGACTGACTGACTGACTGACTGGAAGCACCACTTTGCGACTGGAAGCACCACTTTGCGATTTTTCTCTCGATTTAGAAATCTACATCTTGTCCCTTTTTTTCGATTCTTCTAATTTCCTCTTTTATCATACTTACCGTGGGAGAAGAGAGAAATTCACCACAACTTTCTCAAACAGTTCTTGAAGCTCAATTAGATCCTGACAATAAAAGAAATGTCACTTGAAAGCGTGAGACTGGCACTCAAACATACAAATTGAGGAAGACAGGCAGACAGACAGACAGACAGACAAACTGACAGATAGACAGACAGAAATAGACAAAAATGAAGACAGACAGACTGACATAGACAGAGAGACAGACAGATAGACACAGACAGACAGACAGTAAGTAAGTGGATGGAAAGGAAGATGGAAAATAGGCCAGCAAATACTGACCTGAGCTTCTCCTTCCATGGTTTGCAACTTCTTGTCAAATGCATCCATCAGAGTAAACGCTAAAAACATTGGGGATTTACGATTGAATGCTTCGGATGTCATAACCTGACGAGAAAGACTTTCACAACGATCACCAAATGCTTTCAATTCCTGGAAAACAATTAGTCAACAATAAATAATTGATTTCTAAATAAGCGAAGGGATCGCCATGGAAATGGCTTAAGTGACGTTTCTGATAATCTCTCTGCAAGTTTCCTCCAATGCTCTAAAATGGTATCCACAGACTTTCCTATGCCCAAATACAACAGAGGGATTTCACGGCAGCCATGTTTGTAGTCAAAATAATAGAGCCATTTTTCCCAAGAGAAGTGAAATCTTTTGTTATTCAAAAACTTTCTATTGTACTTGCCCACAAACATGGCTGCCGTGAAATCGCTCTATACCTCCACATCAGAAAAAGTCACTTAGGCTGGTTTCATGAGCAACCC
The DNA here is from genome assembly GCA_029948255.1 of Telmatactis stephensoni. NCBI lineage: Eukaryota > Metazoa > Cnidaria > Anthozoa > Actiniaria > Isophelliidae > Telmatactis > Telmatactis stephensoni. Next base: position 899,269 of record JALIZF010001833.1, on the reverse strand, counting down.
TTCAATGTTATGTGGTAAATTTGATGATCACTTACGACTGTTACGCTCTTTGCTTCAGCCTGTATTCTAGGACCAAGACGCTGTTTGGCCTTGTTGACCTTCATCTTAAGATTATTCCACCTAGAAAAATGGAATTATGTGATTACAAGTTTGTAAGCTGGTACAGGTTGATACAGAAGCTGTGTGAATCTTTGCATTTTGCTTCTCGTCACAAGTTACAAGTTCTTTATTCACACTTCAACAATATATTACATACATTCACAATTTTATAGTGAGTATTACAAAAATAACTTAGACAGTTATTTAAATTATCTAAAAATCTGAATATCAATTTAGAAGTATGCGGTAACCAGAGGGGCGAAGCTTTCGAGCTGGCTGCCGTCTTTTTGGGGCGATGAAGTATGCACTATGGACGTCATAACTATTTTATAGGATAACTTATTTTGAAATTGATAGTGATGGTGATTATGATACTAAACAACTTTCAGTCATGACACTGAATTCACTCTATTACCTCTGCGGTGCAGCAGTATAAAACTTCTCTGTCATTTCTGGTAGTTTTTGACCATACTTTTCCAGCAGGGATATAGTTCTCTTCATGGCAAGAAACTTACTGTCCATTTCTGCTTGCTGTGTACTGACCTGGAAAACAAACAACAACAACAACCAAAAAAGAGGAGTCAACCTTAGGACTGCAATTCCACCAGTAACAACAATGACAACACTTTTCATGCAAAATTGACCAAAAAGCTGTTTTCACGTCTGTTTTTGTGTCTAATAAAGTTATTATTATTATTGACATTGTCTCTAAATTTCCTGCTCTATTCGCTCATGATGCCGAGTCAAGGCCCTCCCTGGACTTAGGACTCCTATGAGGGGGTGATGGGTTCATTTGATGATGATGATGATGATGATGTTGATTCAGAATCTTGGCGATGTAAACGGTAAAGTAAAGTAAACGACCATATTTTACGTCGATAACTCGTGACAGTAATTTTGGTAACTGATAAACTTGAGGTCGACGGTGCGCTCATTTTACTCCCCTCTCTCCATCAGTGCTCCGTTTCAAGGGTATTTAAAGCTAATTAAAGCTACACAGAAAGGAAAGAAGTTGAAACAAGGATGTGAGGTCACTGGAGACCGAACTAGGGACCTCTCGCACCGAAGGCCGCGCACTAACCAACTATGCTATCCTTGCTCCTCACGGTCATTTTACTAGTAAACATTAGAGAGCTCCAGCTTCACGTACGTGGGAAAAGGCATACAGCAAAGAGGATCACACGGCATGCTTTCTTTTCGCGCCAAGTGATGCCTTTACGGCAAACAAGAAATGACTCATTCCCATTTAAAAAGGGCAACGATAGATGTGAAAAAAGCAGGGAACATGATCTTCGCTGCCATCCGCGTTGTCCCGTGTACGTAGAGCTTGAGCTCTCTATCATTTGACATTGCACGCTGTATGTCACATGGTGTTTCCTAAATCTACTCAGTAACAAATACGAACAATAAATCAGACCAACAGCCTACAGTACCTCATTAAAGACTCTCATTAGACGCATGAATGAAGCGATGTCACATTCTTGGCCTGTGATGGCCTCAATGCCAGGCTCAATACGCTTCAGGAATGAATCCAGGTCATTTAATGTTGTGGAAACCTAAAAACAAAGCAAAGATGGAAGATATTACTGGAGTTTATATATTTATTTAAGGATTTGTATATACATGGAATACATACAGGTAGCAGAACAAAAAGACATGACGTCCCCTACTAAGGTTCAACCACCATACCCAACCCCTTTAAAACAAAACAGCCCTATCCCTATCCCTCCCCCTAACAAAAAGTAATAATAACAATAATAAATAATATCTTTAGAAAGTCAAAGTTAAAAAGCGTGTACAACATAGTGCAACTCCTACGTCCTGAGTATGGGAGAAACGTGAAACGGTCATGGGGACTAAATAGGATCAAGAACGTGGATTACACAAGACACCCTTTTACACTTAACAAGAACAAGCTTCTAAAACGTTAACTCTTCTACATTTAGGACAAATTAACTTAAAGGAGCGAACACTGTCTCCATCAAAAACCTTATGTAAGCGACTTAAATAGAACGATTTAAGCTTACGCTTAAAGGACCCCAGGGAATCAGCTAACTTAAAAGAATCCGGAATACTATTCCACAATATAGCAATTCTGTTGAAGTAATTGTCCCGGAAAGTAGAAGTACGGGCACTATTTGTTTTAAGATGAAAGTTTGAACTACCGCAACGAGTGGATCCCTGTACAAAAGAAAAATACTTATTGAATTGGCAAGCAAAATTGACCTCTCCACTCTTGCATTTGAAAAAGAAAACTAAGTCTAGATACTCTAGCCAGTAATTAAGGGGAAGCAGTCTAAGTTTGACTAAGCGATCTCTATAAGACAGATTACTGCCTTTGCCTACAATAAAGCGCGTTGCTCTCCTCTGTACATGGAGTTCTAACAGCATATCTGATGAAGGATTTCACAATCTTATATTAGAAGTACAATTGAAGGGATTCTTATGAAAACGGCCTAAGTGACATTTCCGTTGATTTTTTCAATGGTTTAAAATAAAATCAATTAACTTTCTTATGCCTGAATATCGATGTCTGGACATCCGATCAAAAAGTCACTGATGCCGTCTTCATGTGCGATCCTTCAATTACATCCTTACCTGGTCTGATAGGTATTTAGTATACACAAACATCCACTTGCTGGCGTAAGTACCAAGGACTTGCTTGATGGGTCTCATGTTGACACGCATCCAACCAACATCACACCAGTCTTGTAGTGCATTGATTTCATCTCGGGCAGTCTAGAGAAACAAGTTAACAATACAATAAATGGATGAATGAATGGAATATGAACATAGATAGGAAGGAAAAAAGGAAGGGAGGAACAAAGGAGGGAGAAAAGGAAGGAAGGAACAAACAAACACAGGAAGGGAGGAGGGAAGGTAGGAAGGAAAGGAAAGGAAGGGAAAGGAAAGGAGGGGAAAGGAAAGGAAAGGAAAGGAGTGAATGACGGGAGAAAGGAAGCAACAAAACGAACGAACAGACAAACAAAAGAAGGAATGAAAGAACGAAGAAAGGAAGAAAAGGAACGAAGGAACAGGAAAGGACGAATGAACGGACAAAGGAACGAATGAACGAACGAGCGAACGAACGAACGAACGAACGAACGAGCGAGCGAGCGAACGAACGAACGAACGAACGAACGAACGAACGAACGAACGAACGAACGAACGAACGAACGAACGAACGAACGAACGAACGAGCGAACGAACGAATGAACAAAGGAAGCAATGAAGTAAGGACGTAAGGAAGTAAAGAAGGAGGGAAGGAGTCATGCTGAAATGAGCAAACAAGTAGTTGCACGAATGAGCAAAGTCATGAATGTTCAGTGGGACAAATGAACAAAACTTTGAATGAATGAGTGAATAAAATAAAAGAATGGAAAAACACTATGAATGCATTTACCTGATAAATCTCAATTTCCCTGTCAAAATCATCAAGTGAGGGTACTTTATCTTCTTTAACCTCTTTCAGGGATGACAACTTGAGTTTCTTGGTGTTAAGGAAGGTCTTCTCCGATAGACCCATAGCACCACTAGTGCTTAGTGTAGATGCTGCACCTGAATTACGGCTTGAACTAGAGACAAGATAAAGGCTGAGCAAAGAAAGTAAGGAGGAGGGTGCACCCTCTTCCCTTCTCTATATTGTTCCAAAAATCAAGTGTTCCATTCCAGAAATATGGGGCTACATTAAACTATTTGGGTGGGAGACAAGGGCAGATCTAGGATTATCATTTGGGAGGGGTACAGTGTTATAGAAATTGGAAACCCTTCAGAGGACGAGGAGGATATTTTGGAAAAGTATAAAACGAAAGGACTCAAAGTCATCTCAGGAAGGGACACATAACCCCCTGCACCCCTCCCCTAAATCTGTCCCTGGGAGAAAACCTCTAGCCTGCTTTGCAGACTCAATTCTTTTTATGCTTAAAAATCTGCAAAGTAGGCTAGAAAACCTTGGCTAACAGAAGGCTCAACACTTATCAACTCCGCCCTGTCACAATGTCCTGATAGCTGACAATTTTGCCACCTATGGAAAAATCCCCACTAAACTTTGATAATAATAAATCTCAGGTGTACTAGCTCAAATTCTAAATTGTTCACGGCCTCAATTATCCTGCCTACTATTACAAAACACCAATAAACCAGCTGCAAACAAGACATTTACGTAGCCAGCTGAGAATTCCTTTTTTATCATTAGCCATGGTACCTCCGAACATCTTTGTCTTTCTTGGATTTCCCTGAATGCTGTGAAGCTCTTGAACGAATGTTCTCTGAACGATTCATCTTTCGAGGATAAGCCACAATGTTTCCTTCCAAAAATGCTTCAAATGTCCTCTGGACATCTTGCAACCACAGAAATGCATACTCACGAAATGTTGCAAGGAAGCCCTAAAATGATGACAAGTAAAATTTGAAAGTTAACTCTGTCTTAGCAGCTTGCATTGCAGAGGTGATCGTTTATGGTGAGTTTAGCTGTAATTAAATGACTGGAGCTTACTGGCATCCTTAACAATAGAACAGTTTTCCTTTGAGTGTGGAATGGACCTGAAATGTGCTGTGATAATGTCCTGATGTGAAGTTGCCTTTTTCACAATCATGTATAATTATTACGCCTTTTTCACAGTAATATCAAAAGTGCTCTATTCCCAACCTCTTCCCTTGCAAATCAACGCTCTTAGAAGAGTAGGAGCAGTTGTGGCTGATAGCTTCAAGGTTAGCTAAACTTTCATAACCAGAACAGGCAGCTCCTTTTGCCTTATAGCCAGCTGATATCCACTGGTTGGTGGCTTCTAAGGAGAAAACAGACTTACTCCAGAGACCACTTTCTTCATTGGTTGGTAGACATTGATTACAAAACAGTTATTACCTTACATTCTTCTGCATTGTGTTCTACAACATCAGTGATTTGTTTTACAATGAGTTGAACTTGGTCATTCTCGCTTATGGCAGTCTTGTAGGTCTAAAAGAGATATGGATCGAAAATGATTTTGGGATGATTAAATGCAAAAATAAATGGAAGAGAGGATAGACAATGGACAGATGGATGGAGGCATGGAAGGAAAAAGGGAAGATGGAAGAGAATGGACTACAGAAATAGGAGAAGTGAAATAGAAGGAAAAAGCAAGGACAAAAAGAAGGAAAGAAAGAAAGAAACTGAGGAAGACAATAATTGGCAATAAAAGTGGCATAGGGAGAAAGAAGAAAAGCTGAGAGAAAAGATGCAAGGAGACAAGTAAGGAAGGGAGAAAAGATAAAAGGAATAAAAAGTGAGAAATTGACAGAAAGTGAAAGTAGAATGTGGAGGAAGAGAGATGTCACCTTACCTTTTGTACACTATCAACAGGAGCAACCACATCACCTCTATTGAGAAAATCTTCCAACCAGCCATGTACACACTCCTGCACACTTAGGGATGCTGAATGATCATCCAGTGTAGGACAAAACATGACTTCAAGACCAATCAATTCCAGACGAATGGTGACAATGGGCACTGCTGATGGATCCTGTAAGAAACCATTTAAACAAAAATTACTGAAGAATCACAGTCTGATGCCTAAGCAGACCAAGTGATAGTTTTGTTAAAACCATAGCATACAGACTGTATGACTAAGTGATACCACGGTGATGGGATTGAAATTGAAATGTTTGGATGTTCAGTACAGGATGTATAGAAGGGTGGCCGAGCGGTGAGAGCGCCGGTCTGTCACCGCTGTGGTCAGAGCCCTGCTGAAAAGCACTTATTGTGATGTAGGCCGTCTGTTTAAAGATTGTTATTATTATTATTATTATTATGTGGTCCCTCGTTCAATCCCCGGATGGGGCATCACGTGGCTTGAGTTTTTTGTTCGTTCTCTCCCTTGCTTCGAGGGTTTTTTCTCCGGGTTCTCCGGTTTTTCCTCCCTCAGTAAAAACGAACTAGTTTCGATCTAAGCTGTGCTCTGTGATCAGACATGAGTCGTATGGTGGCTGCTACGTGTATGTGTATGTAAATTTGTATGTAAATGTGTGATTGTTCAATTGTTCGTAATGAAAGCGCCCTTGTAAACCTTCGACTCGATCACGTTGAGCTGCGCCCTTCGTAATTCAGCACTTGGCTGCGAGGAAGGGTGATGAGCTATCCCAAATTTAATTTATTTTGTAACTATAAAAACTGGCATTTCCACCACTGCCACTTCCATTGCATAGCCTGTGCTCTGTGTTTTTCACATTTGCGGTATAAAATCTATTCATTAATTCAAAACAATTTTACCTGAGTAAGATTAGCATGAACAATTTGGTTGAGCATGGACTGCAAGGATGCTAGAGTGGATTCCTGTAGGCCTGACAGAACCACATTGCTGACATACTGGGTGTAGCTCTGCCATGAAGGTGATGCACGACTTATTTGCACTGCCTGCATATGAAGCATTTTAAACATTGGTAAGTCAAAACTCCGTAACTCCACCAGAAAATATGCCATTCCATCTTTTTTTATTTAATAGTTAACAATGTTAGTGGCAGGTGCTTAGGACACAAGATCCCCTTAAAGACATGGTCTCACTAAATTATACATATAACCCTCGATTTACTATATACCTCCAAATGTACACTGGCAGAAACTTGAAACAACATGTACAATTAAAATACATAATTTGGTTGATGCGGTCTTAACAAGAATTCTCAATAAGAATTAAGGCCACTCTAACTAACTTTGATGTATCTAGTTGTGTAACAATTGTGCAATTATGTACCTCAAATGTAGACTGCATTAGAGCATGAATTCTGTTTCCACCTATGATAATGTTATTTTTGTGTGCTTCATAGACCTCACTAGTAACAAGAATAAAAGCAATTCATAATTGATGATCACTCATCCTCATGCCCTTCCCTCCCTCCTTACTTCTCCCTCCCTCCCTACTTCTCCTTCCCTTTACCACTCCCTCATTCCCTTCCTTCCCTTTCTCTTATTACTGGGGTGCATCCATACCTTTGGGAATCCAAAGACAATGAAGAAGTGGTAGCAATGTTGGATGACCAAACAATAAATGCTAATGAGAAATCTTTTGTTGAAGGTCAACCAAGATGGCTGCCGTGACGTCACATGCAACCCAGCAATTTGGCCTTTCCCTTCTTTTATTCCACTTAATAAATCAATGGTTATTAATCAGCACTTCTCACCTGTGTTGAGCATTAAGTCTGTCCATAGAATAAGTACTACTGGTATCTCTGGGAGTAAAGACATCAAGTTGACCATTGACAGACCATGAGCTGGCAACGTTACAAATCTCTTTGTAGTTGCTTTGTACAACACCAAGGTTATAGTGTACGTCATCACAGACAAGGAAAGAAGCGTGTTCTACAAAGTCAGCTGATTCAATTGTCTTCCAGGAGTACTCATGAAGACCTTGGTTTAGAAGCTGAAAACAAATGAGAACATGATTTCAAATGTACACAAAATTATGTGTAAATTTGTCAAGTTATTCAAATCAGATGTCAACAATCATTTTGAACATAATTTGTCTTAATTTATCCTCTTTAAACCATCATGCATTTTCTTAATCTACCTGATTGCTGTTACTAAGAGCAATCTCATTTTCTGTCACTGTCCAATAATAGTTAATCTGACTGATAAACTTTGGCAGAATGGCATGCACACTTAAAACCTGCCCTCCCATCAAGGCTTTAAAGCTAAAGAAAGTATTTAAAGCCAGATAAAAATCAAAGCTAGTCAGATTCAAGAAAAGTTGCAAAAGTGAGCAAAGTCACTGGGGATTGAACTGATGGGACTTCTCACTTGGAAAACTATGCACTAATCAACTTTGCCTCATTTGGTCTGTACCTCTTCTATCTTAGCCATCTTCTGCTCAAAAAGAGGCTTTTCAAACTCCTCCATACTAGCAATGATAGAATTGTAACGAGTCACAATAACATCAAGACGAGCAGCTGTAGATCGCAAGAGACCATCATCTGTTGAGCGTAGCAACAGCCTCACTTGGTCAGGCAGACGGACATTAAATGGAGGTGATGCTAGATAATGAATCTCACGTAGAAGTAACAAGAGATCAGGGTCAAAGTTGACTTGAAGCATAGGAGTTTTGCTGGCTGGGTTGACATCGGCAATCTTTTAAAGGATAGAAAAAGCAATAATAATTACACAATAATATTACAATAATAATACATAGTTACAAAAAATGGTATTACTTAAAATTAAAAGGTTTGATGAATATCAGCCTCCCTGGCTCCAGGTAAAAAAACAAAAGTGAGTTTAAAAGTACATTATACAATCATGTACAGTGTATTATGTTCAACTCTTACTAGTAGAGGTTGCTTGAGTTTTATTCTCAATTCTGTTTGCATGTCATTTTGCCATTTGCTGAGTGATTGTGATTCACACCTGAAAAAATATCAAATCAATGAACTCATTAGAAGACATTTTAATTACCAGTGACTAAAATACACACATATATTATATTCATGAATGAGAAGGAAGCTATATTTAGACACACAGGAAATAATGAACCAAATAAATGTAATATAAGAATTGAAGACAGTGCAAAAACAATGTAAATGAACTGTGATCAAATAGCAAATTCTCCCTTAAATTTCTTTATCAATATAGGAGAAGTTGACTTTTGATCATAGCTTAAATTGTTTTTGCAGGGACCTCTTCAATTGATTGTCTGGGTGAATGAAACAGCCAAGTGCTTGTGGAAGTTTGTTTAAAACTGATATAACCACTCCTCAGTGTTAAGAGCAGGGGTGGATTTAAGGGGAGGGGTGCAGGGGATGCGCCCCCTCCTGGGATGACTTTGGGACATTTTGTTCTAGATACTTTTCCAAAATACCCTCAGGATCTTCTGAAGAGTTTCCAATCATTAATAAATAAATGTATCATTACACCTCCCTCCAGAAGAATTTATAACCCTGAATCTGCCCATGTAGACAAAGAAGCAATTATATTTGCATGTTTTACTCACTTCTCAATATCTTGAAGTAAATCTGTGTATGTTTCTCTTAGTCTCCAGCCATTGTCTCCTTTCAAAGACATGGGAGATACTCGAGTCAATCTTGACATGGGTTCCTGTAAGTACACATACAGTAGAAATTTTGCTGATTACTGTCTTGTAATAATGGGGGCAAGTACGTACCCCTTGTGGCCACATCCAATGGCACTTGGAGTTCAAATGTACTGAATACCAGTTACAAACCTGTATATGCAGCTTTAGTCCTCTCAGCCACAAAACTTTGCTTGCCACAGGAGGTAAGTGAGCATGAGATGGAGGGTTGTTAGTGTGCTGTTCAAAGAATCTTCTCACTTTGATTAATTCCTCAGTAAAACCAGTCACCATATTGCTGAATATATCACGTAGGTTGGCCTGAAAGTACAGAATATAATATTCTAGATATCTGAACATTGTACTATCTTCTATCTGTTGTTATAGTCCATGTCATTCATTCTTTTGCTTCCTTGCTTTTTCATTTAATTGTCCATCATTTTTCAACTTGTGAATCTAATCAGACACAGACTTTTGGTAATAAGCTTAGAATGAATGAATGAATGAATGAATAAACTTTATTTAATGAGGGTAACACGTGACAGCTTTCGCCGATGACCCTGTGGCTTTGAATATTAAATCTTGCAGTGAAAAGCAAGATTCCAAGAGAACACTTTACAGATGCCATGTTGTTGAGACTTGGGGCCCATTTCTCAAAAGACCCAATAACACTCTCATAAATATTTTCCCTGTAAATTAATGGGCCATAAAGTTATCAGGCTTTTCAAGAAACAGGCCTTAAATTACCAACTCTTGATATACATGTACCTGAACTAACTCTCTTCCACTTATTCCCTCAAAGACTTCTAGAAGACGGAGTTTAGCCCTGGTGTCCCAACACTGTTTAAAGCTTTGTCTCAATACATCAGCCAAGTTAAATTCTAGATCCTGTAACATAACACAATAAAATATCATTACCATATTTACTCGAATAAGCGCCCTGGTGCTTATTCAAATTTTCACGTCTAAAACGGGGCATTTATTTGGGGGAGGCACTTATTCAACAGGAGGAAAAGCGTACGCAACTGCCAAAGTATGCTTTCTTTTAATATCAATGTAATACTACTACAACAGTACTGGTATTAGTATACTATAATGAGAAGAAGCACTAACCCTTATATTCATTTTCTATATATTAAACGTGGTGTACATGTGTTCTATCGACTTTTATTTATTGTAAAATGTGTGAGGTGTGAGGCGTTAATTCGGGGGAGGTGCTTATTTTTTATTTATTTTTTGTCCAAAGGGGTCACTTATTCAGGAGAGGCGCTTATTCGGGGGAGGCGCTTATACGAGTAAATACGGTAACTTCTTTCAACATCTTGGAACCACCTTAATTTGCTTCCCTTAATTATCACTTGTATTTTCCTATTCCAAAATAAGTTAATAAGTTAACATCAAACCTAAGACCTGAAGGAACTTACCCTTGTTATTGATCGGAATGTGAAGAATTTCCTTTCAAACTGTCGAGTCTCATCAACATCAAGAACATTCTAGAAAATTAAGCAATATGAGGTTGGTTGAATCTTTTACTAGTATTAAGATGTTTTTTAAGTAATTTGAAAAGGATAAAAAAAGACGAGGTCTAGAACGACATTAAAAAATAGTCACCGAAGAGCAAGTAGGGAGACAGAAAAGAAGGCAAGCCATCAGTGACAGGTTGGAATACATTAGTCACCAAACACACAGACAGATATTTATTCTTAAACATGCATTGACAAAGCTGCCATTACCCATGTGTCAAACAGGTTGGCAAGAAAGTAAATCTAACATAGACAGACATTCATTCTTAGAGTGGATTTTGTATGAATGAAAATGGAATGGTCATGGCTACTGTAGCATGGTTACATCACGGGGTGGTTACATCACGGGGTGGTTACGGCACAGGGCGGTTACGGCACAGGGCGGTTACGGCACGTGGTGGTTACGGCACAGCGTGATTACAGCAGGAGTTTCAAATGTTTTTATAGACACACGGCACTGACACACAGTCACAGCACAGAGCAGTCCATTTCACACTCGTACCAAAACTGCTTTAAACAAGCATTAACGCAGCAGTGTATATTACTCACGTGTGTCATCTGTTTAAATGACTGTATAGTATGTTTAAACTTCTCATTGATTTCTCGCACCAAGCAGTCCAGACCATCACCACCAGCTCCTCCCACCTCAGCAGCACATGTCAATAACTTAAAGTGTTTTGTCGTCTGGACTAGCTCTAGGACATCATTGCATCTTTCCATGAAGTTATTAAGGTTAAGAAAGCAAGGATGATTCCGCGGAGGCCATGGAGAGTCTGTCCACAAGTCTGTTCCTATGTTGCTCATGCTGTCTGACATGTTATCCGAGTGTGAGAACAGTTTACCAGTTTTGGGAGTGAAGCTTTCATTATATAGTTTACTGTGCCATACAATACCACCACTGTCAACACTAAAATGAAATAAACCAAATATAAGGTAAACTAAGGTAAAGCATTTTATTTCACAGGACCCACAGTAATTAGCATTTAGCTATTATGGTGTCCCTGTCTTCATTGGAAGGGAAAGCTAAATAAATTCAAATAATCTGCTCTACCAAAAGGGCAGGCATCTAGTACATGTATCAGTCAACTTACTTTGTACCACTCTGCTCAGACAATTTAGCATTATTCATGTCATCAGCCTTGTCTTTTTTGTCCAAGTAACATCCTCTGAATGCTGCACAGATGCGAAGTGAATCCTTTAAACTGCTGTAAGACTATAATCAGAAGACAAGTACTGGTCAATGCCAAAAGAAACAAACAAATTTCAATGCTATCCAACTTCCAGGAGAGTGCAACTGACGATAATAATTATTAATTATTACTGACCTTGAATTAATAGTAATATTAATACAATTATTTTCCAAATTTTTGATGACAATATTGATGATGATGATGATTGCAATAGTTATCAGAAATGATTACCATGGTGACCAGGGGGTGTGTGTGACTAAAAGCTGAGGTGATGATATTGATAATATAGATCTAGTGATGATGATGATGATGATGATGATGAAGATAATGGTTACCATGGTGACTAGGTATGATAGTTGCTATAGTGATTAAGGAGGAGGAGGAAGAAGATGATGAGTATAACTGGAAGTGGCGGAAATGACTACATATACATGTGCCTGGTGATAATGATGATGACAAGTAATTATATGATGGTTACCATGGTGACTACAACAACCAGAGATGGTGATGATAATGAGCGGGAGATGTGATGTTGACTAGAGATGATGCTCATAGAGCTTGTTGGTAAGTAGTGATACAATCATGATGATGATGATGATGATGATGATGATGACAATGACGGTGATGATAATAGATAGCAATAGTGAATATCAAGTCAAGATACAACATTCAGCCTTACTTCTGTAAGGTTCTCTAGGATATTTTCCCCCACCAAATATCTTGCCCTAGCCACTACTTCATTAGATAACATTGTTAGAAGTCTTGTGAAGTGCTTTATCTCATGGTAATATCTACACAAATCAAATCACAATCAACAATTAACAATCCATACGTTCTGCTATGATGCTATTGCAAAATTGTCAAGCATAACAAAACTGAAGACTAAAGAGAACTTGAAAAAGAAGACCACAGTACCTGGAATACGCCCAGACAAGGAACAGAGTATGCATCAATGGTGCAAACAAAGCAATGATCTCTTTGGATGTTGTAGCATAATGCAGTCTTTCAAACCACGGTAATAGGGTACTCAACAACTGGAGGTTGTCATTAGTCTCTGTTTCAGCCTGTAATTATATCAGATACATGATACAAGATCACTGTTTTAGATGTGCATATATCCAGATTAAGAATGATACTTAACAATAAATTGGGTGGCATGGATGGCGTAGTGGTTAAGCCACTCGCCTCTCACCGCTGTGGTCCAGTATTCGAGTCCCCGCTCGGACGCTGGATCATATGTGAGTTTGAGTTTGTTTGATGTGTTGTTCTCTACCATGCCACGAGGGTTTTTCCTCCCTCAGCAAAAATCAACATGTGAGTTTTAAAATTGTATGCAGAGTATATCGAATGTACATTGTAGGGGTAACGAGTGTTCGAATGAGTCTCGGAGATATTAGCAGAAATGCTACTCAGAAAATCCAAGGATAAATAAAAAATATTTATTTATTTTTAGGGCTCCCTGTGAAAATGGCCTAAGTGACTTTTTGATGATATTTTTTCAAATGGTATAAAATGATATAATTAACTTTCCTATGCTGAAAAATCATTTTCTGGACATCCATGAAAAAGTCACTTTGGTCATTTTCACAGTAAACCCTTCAATTGTTTTCACACTAGAGAACAAACAAATCCTCCAGATGGACAAGTTGTCTGACAATTTGTTTCTCAGTTTTCATTGCAACAGTCGGTGCTAGGATTGATCCCTGGCCAGGTTGCCTTGGTTACCTCATTGGCTTGTTGCCCTGCTTGAACCCACATATTGTGGCTACTTTGGCACCTTTTCTCTATCCAATGCCTTGATCAGTTTAAAGCTACTTATCTTAAGACCAGGGCACACAAACAATCTTTCTCTGCAACCTTTTCTGTCACAGTGTGTACAGAATTGCACACAACAGTTGCAGGTTTGGGATTAAGTTCTATTTCTTCAACTTCTTTTTGCATATTAGTGGACATGCACAGAATGCAAATGTGTTGCACTCATTGCAGAAAATATTGCATTGTGCATCCAGGCCTTTAGGGTACAATAATTATCATTCTCTACACACTGTAAGTACCTTGACAATTTCTCTTTTGACCAAATGGAAGGACTGTGAATATGTACTGTGGGCATCCTCTAGGTTCATTGTAATGTTTAAAGCAACATGAGAACATAACTGCTCACTGATGGTGTTAATTTTCTCCAAGTGTTCTGACCACATCTAAAAATCAAATCAGAAATCAAGTCAGGATTTGATACTTCGAATACTTTCTAATTGCATAATTTATGGACTAATTATATCATAATTAATAATATAAATTGTTTAGATACCTCAACTTCATCAAGTGGGACAGGTTTAGGTCCAAATTTCTTAGCCACCTCAAGGTCTGGATCCAGTTTCAGTATTACCTATAAATAAACATTTTGTGGTAACACTTTTATCAATTATTTTTAATTAATAAATGGTTAATTTGCATATATGGTACTGCTGGGCCCTTTCTGTTCAGAGGACGAAATTTCAGCATGTTACACCCCTTATGAAAATCATCTCACATTCATTTGGTGATCGAGACAAGTTTCAGATAAAAGTTTCAGCATGTAACAGTGCCTTCAACCAGTTATATGTCCAAGATTACAGCTTTCAACATATATCTCCACTTGCAATTTTGCCTGATGACATCATAGAGTCAGTGACACTAGCTTGCAGGCTGTGAGTAAAGAACCTAAAGTCACCCTTGTTCTATTAGCACATTAGCCTGATCAAACACAAATACTATTTACCTTGATTTGTTTAATCCAATTGACAACAGCAGTCTCTAATACGTGAATGACTGCAGGTCTTCTATTACTGTATGCAGCAGCCTCAGACAGAACTTCAATTGATGGAAGTGGAAGAACAACTTCATCCTACGAGAAAACAAACACTTTGTAATCTATGCTTTGCAAAAAAAAATTAGATCTCATTCAGACATGCATGGTTTCCAAGCTCAGTTTCTCTTGACCATACATTTGAAATGTTGTAATGTCACCAAATTAGGTGCAATAAAGCACACCTCTTTTTTGAAATCTGATTTTTTTTAAAGAAAAATTTGGGACGATGCTTTGAACATTGGGTAGCAAATTGCACCAAGACCTTCTTCTAGCTAGTAACCTTGCTGTCTACTTATAATCTATATTTTTTATTGTCTTCATTATAAGAAGAAACTCTGAATTTTTTCCCTAGAACATCACTATCGACAGTCATTTATGGAGAACATTGTTTTACATCCAAGTGAGCAGGGTCTAACATTGAGTTAACACTCCTTAAATACCTAGTTGCCAGTTTCACTTCTCTTTCACCTTTCACCTTTTATTAATTCTGTCCCACCCATTTTTTCTCCCATTCTTTCATGCACCCCTTATGTCCTCCTCCATTACTCACTACCCCTGATTCTTTCATAATTAACCCCAATCTTTCAAAAATTAGTTTACAAATTACCTTGACTGATCCCTCAGTAACCTCCATGTTAGCCACTAATCTATGCAACAAATCCATGAGTTTATCAGCACTAACACTACCACCCATCTCAATACTAAGCAAAGGAAGATAAACATCCCTCGTCAGAGTACTAAGGTGGCCCAATGCCTTATTGGAGCAATCACAGAATGCAACTTCATCCATGATGTTATCACGTGTGACTTTGCCAATATCATGTGATTTAATAAAGAACATCACCTTCTCCCGCACTGTGTGGGGAGGGGTAAGAGAAGCGATGAGTCCACCCCCTTGAGTGGTGGATGAAAATATATACAAATTCTTGACTTCTTCATTGTTGCAAAACTCAAACATGGCTGCCCTGTGATAAGAAAAACAAAAAGGAAATGTTAGTGTTTTGGCAGCTAAATGCAACAGACAGTGTTATATTACCCTTTACATGGTACCTTGGAAGGGGAAGGAGGAGTGGGACCAAGCTGCAGATTTAGCTTTTTGATTGGAAATGGCACCATGACAAAATGACTGCACCCGCACAAGTTTTCACAGGCTTATGCACACCCACATCTTGACCACAGGAATCCCAAGCAATATTTTAAAAATTGTTATCAATATATTTGTTTCATATCATTATATAATTGAGCTTAATTTTGAGCACTGACGCAAACAAGAAAGTACTGGGTACAAAAGACAGGCAACAAAATATACTGTAATGTCCTCAAACTGATTTTTGATGGATGAACTTTGGCTTCAGTAGCTTAGTTTTCACTGGCAAAATACACAGCCAAATACATGTATGTTTTTATCTGGATCATTACATAAGTTACACATGTGTACAATATGTGAACTAACCCTAACCCTAAGGGCTGGTACGTACATTTTGCCACGGTGTCTGCAAGGGCCTCAGACTTAGTGCCTCCCCTCCCCCTCCCCCTCCCCCTCCCCCCTCCTCCTAATAAATTCAATAGAGTACCAAATAAGCCGAAAGTCTCAAGATTTGGGACCATGTCTCCTGGTCTCAAGATTAGAGGCTCTTCTGGATAATTGCTCAAATCCTAAAATTGCGGCCATTTTAACTGAAATACAGTGGAACCCCATTAATAAGGGCACCGTCGGGACGGGGAAAAATGTCCTTATTAACGGGGTGTCCTTATTAACAGAGGTGTCGAAAAAGCTTAGCTTTAATCGGGACTTTGAAATCTGTCCTTAATATCGAGGTGTCCTTATTAAGTGGGTGTCCTTAGAGCGGGGTTCCACTGTATTGTCTTTTTTATTGAAATATCGTCTCCCCCTCCCCTCCCTCAGAGAGGTATGAAAATCAACCTCGAAGATAGTGTGGTGAAGCCTCACGAACGTTTTGTCTCACTATGAGACTCTCCCCCCCCCCCCCCCCCCAAAATGAGCATGAAAATCGACCCAAATGGATATGGAAGCCTTGGGGGTTGACAGCCGTGGACCCTGTCCCATTGACTGATCATTTTTTACATAACTATTGTGTCTTATCACAAACTTTAAATAAAGTGACACAACACACATAAACATGCAACAAACAAAACACACACACATTAGACACTACTCGAACCTGCAGTCATCGTTGGTAAACAAATGTTTCAGCTCCTCCGCTCTTGGCTTCAGAGATGAGGTCACTCTAGTTTCAATCCACCTAAGTCTCTCATCAAGCTCCATATTCGAGTCACTTTAAGATATAAAACAATAACAGTTGCTCAGTACTTATTGAGCTTAAGAGCACCGCATTATTGCTTTTAATTGAATATAACAACATGACATTTATAACGAGTTCACAAGTCATCATCTTCGCCTCACAGCAAAAGTCAAAACATAACTGGCCCTTTTTCTCCGTGAATAACAACGTCTCTGTAGTATTTATGAAAATACATGGGAAAAATTACCTGGTATAAAAGAAATCTATAGATTCTCGTCCTCGTATAATGAGATTCTGGAAACCTTAGCGCTTCTTGATGAAGATGTCTAAAATTTCAGAATTCGCGCGAAAAGAACAACGACTCAAACACTCATTTTGACAATTAAAAACTTCTCGAAAAGAACATTTAACTAAGAAATGTACTATGTGCATCTTACCTTGTTTAATTCATGGTCATGTATTGAACAATTCGATTTTATAAGTCCAATTATAAGGTAACTTTTAGATGTAGCAACAGGAAGGCAGCCTGCCGCCATATTGTTTGACTTCGTTGCTATATGGAGTCACGTGATCAAAAATGTCGATTGATAGCAACCAGATAAAAGTTAAATTGAGAAAAACATTTTTGATGAAAATGAGCAAAACAAAACAAAAAGTTATATTGATATGAATTTTATCTCCTTCTTCACAATGATTTTGAAATGAGATATATTCTGTCAAATATTGAGAATATTTTACAAATATATTTTGAAAAATTTTGATTTTTTTGTACATTTGCAAAGTATCTATTATTTATTATTATTAATTGTATTACAGTTTATTTCTGTAAGCTAAATAAAGCGATATTCTAAACTGCCAGCACATATGGTTCTTCTGTACTCCACACCCCTTCCACCCCTCCCCAACAAATGATATTTTTCTCCCGGATTACTTTGCGCGCCAAATGACCTCCAAAATGGCGGACGCAGATGCCGATTGCGAAAGTGAACATTCGTCAACTCCAACTGCAGGAATAATCATAATCGGCGATGAAATCCTCAAAGGCCATACCAAGGATGTAAACTCTTACTTTTTAGTCAAAAGATTCTGGTCTCTTGGGATCAAAGTCTGTAAAATTTCTGTTGTCGCAGACGTTGAAGAAGACATTGTCCACGAGGTTCTTACATTCTCAAAGAAGTTCACTTTCGTCATAACAACAGGTGGAATCGGCCCAACACACGACGATGTAACCGTATTGAGTATAGCCAAGGCATTTAATGAAAAGATATGTCGGAATGACAAACTTGTGGATATTATTGCAAAAATTTACAACGTAGAGAAATCGAATCTGAATGAGTTTCATTTGAAGATGGCCATGTTGCCGTCGTCTGCAGAATTCGTTTATAGCAATAATGTTAAAGAAAACCCTTTTCCCGTAATTCGAGTTCACAATGTGTATATTTTCCCTGGAGTACCTCATTTCGTTGAAAAGGATTTTCAAAGTATTGAGCATGTTTTTGGCCAGCACTGTGCTACACACTTTCATCTTTGCAAAGTGTTTTTATCAATAGATGAAGCAGAGATTGCACATGTTTTGGAAGACGTCAATGAAAAGTTCAAAGCAACTGTTCAACTGGGTTCTTATCCTGATTTCTGTAGCCAGGAATATCAAGTCAAGTTGACTCTGGAGTCACAATCAGAAGATAAAATGAAAGAAGCTTGTCAGTACCTACTGGGAAAATTACCAATTGCTTACATCGTTAAGGTTGAAGGATTGCCAATGCAGGATGCAGATCAAGGTAGATAGCTAATAGAACAAAATAATGTGGCTCTACTTCTTCATTTCAGAATCTAGCCTGGGTGTGGTCAAAGGGGGCATGTGCCCTTCCTGGTTGGGTACAACCACAAAAATCATCTTTTCTTGCAGTTACCTTGGAAACCAATATACAGACAATAGTAGGGTCATTTATGCAAGGGAAAATACAATGCATCTTATCTAAGGTGCAACTTAAATATAATAAATATTTCAAAAATAATTTCTGTAACGTACCGGGTTGTAGAGAGTGAGCCAAATTTCAAACCACAGCACATTATAATATCCTAACAACTTTATCATTTTGTTGCAGCAAAGCCATCAATAGCTCCTTGTACAAGAGAAGTTCTATCCTTACTCAAACCTAACAACTATTCCAATATCAGTGCTTGTGTAAAAGGAGCATGGGCTGTCATCCAAGAAGTACTTCGACAATACACTCTTGATGAGATCTGTTTAAGCTTTAATGGCGGGAAGGACTGCACTGTTCTGTTGTACATATTGTATGCTGCTGTACTACAACACTGCAGCAAAGATACCAAAATAAATGCATTGTATATCAAGTATGAATCTCCTTTTCCAGAAGCTGAAGAGTTTATTAAGGAAACCACAGAGAGATATAACCTTAACCTTATCACGGTACAGGGTAATATTAAAGGTGCTCTCAAGGAACTGAAGACTACCCACCCAAAGATCAAAGCTGTTCTTCTGGGCACAAGAAGACATGATCCATTTACTGAGAAGTTACGCACCTTTACATGTACTGATCCAGGATGGCCGGAGTACATGAGGGTTAATCCTATACTTGATTGGCACCATAAGGATGTATGGTCAGTTCTTCTTCATTTTGGTATCCCTTACTGTTTTCTCTATGACAAGGGGTACACTTCCCTAGGAAGCACACACAACACTAAGCCAAATCCAACACTTAGTGTAGATGGTAAGAAATACAAACCTGCATACCTTTTGGAGGATGACCGACAAGAAAGAGCAGGACGTACTTGAATATCCTCAGGAGCCAAATGAACAGGATGTACTTAAAGATCCTCAAGAACCAAGGTTCTTCTTCTCAAAGTTTCCTGTGCTAAGAACTAGACTTTAAACTACCTGGGGCAGTGAACTCCCTCAATGTAGACACCCCTGTAAGGCAGACACATTTGCATGGTCCCAGCCTAATATTGTATGCCCCATATTGTCTGCAACAAAACTAAGGCAATCAATAAGAGATGGTCCCAAGAGTGTCCACACTAGAGGGAGTTCACTGTATGTCCAAATATTCTTGGTCATACAGTAGCCTGTCATATCCAGACAACACCACTAATTGTTAACACTAATGGCAATAATATCATCTGAAAGTTATATTTACCAATCACAAGCTTCTTTTCAAAGTCAGCAAGACGGAATCATTGGTGTGGCTGTTACACAGATGAACTTAGAGAAATTTGTCTGGATGTGACACATGATGTCATAAAGCCCTTTTTATATAACTTTGAAAATGTCTGTGCTATGCCGAGTTTCGGTGTTTTGATGGACAAGACCTCAAAGTTGACCAATCAAAACCTGAGATGACATTGTACAACAAAGAGGATGACCCCTCATAGTTTCAAGTCGAGGTTGAACTTAGTAAATATAATAAAATGTATGAAAGCTAACTTGTTCTGAAAAGTGATAATTTTAGGAAAGGTATGTCTGTTGGTGTTCAAAGAAATGCTAGTCAAAAGTTGTATTGACTGGCTGCAATGTTTCAAACAATGCACATATCAAAAATGATTTTGTTGAATTTTGATGCATAATTTTGCAGAACTAAGCAACTGAAAAGGTTGCAATTATTTAAACTGGTAAAACTATCTTATGTATTTATATATGACATTTAAATTTGGTAATTAATTTTGAAATACTGGAGTGGTTGCACTTAATCCATGAAATTGTACTAGCTAAATAATGTTAAATAGCACTATTAAACAATGGAAAACAAGGGACTTTTTGCTATTTAGATTTTGTACTTTTTCACAGGTTAAGTGCAATCACTCTAGTAAAATCACTTGACAATTTTGGTAGACTCATGACCATTTGGAGAGCTCTGATGTTTTGCTTCCTGCTATTGTTCTTTGATGAAACATCACCAGTTGGAGCGCTCCAAATGGTCACCTGAGTCAACTGAAATTCAAAACATGATCGATCAATCAATTGGCAGTGATAACAGTCGAGTGATTTCGGTTGTAATTTTAAAACAAAATATTAGTCTCATGACTTATAGATATGGATGTGCAAAATAATATGTCACCATTATCTTGTCTTGTAATTAATTTATGTAATATTCAAGGCACTAAATAAAGAAATGTAAATGTAAAAATGTTATTATATATTTGATGGTACTGTGATTGGTCAAAAACTGCTTTATTACTGAATGAAGCACGGTTCTGATGTCAACTGTGCAAACTCGACCTTGCACATGCCTTTTAAATTTTTGTGAGGAAAATCAACATTTTTCCTTGAATATTTACTGAACAACTTAGTAAATATATAATAAAACAATACAGCACTCGTAGGGAGTGCCAAGAGCACTCAAGAACTGTGGAGGGCACTCACTGTTAATTGGGTCAATATTGAATGACTTACAGCCATCCAAAAATTGTAAAATTCACAAAGGAAGGTATGGATCAAGAGAATAGTTGTCCCCACAATAATGCATTTCTTTGTAAATTTTGGCATATCTGCATGGCTGTAAGCATTCAATAATGACCTGATTAACACCAAACTTCAGGATTTTGTATAGCTTGATGTGCTCTTTCTAGCAATGTGGGGTGTTGATGATCATAATTTAGGGATTCGTACCAAGTCCCCTGCTCGGACACAAAAGTCAGCAATAACCAATGCAAGTAATGCCTTCAGAGTAACATGGACAGCCAAGTCTCAATTTATTCATCTTTTATTGTTGGCTAAAAACATTGCAATAAATAAAACATGAGAACCCTGCTAAATAATAAAACTATAACATGACAGTCTAGTGGTGGACTTTTATTTTAAAAAAATCTGTTATGAATTTTAAGTGGTCAGCCCTACCCGTACATCATTGGAAACTAATAGAATTGCTTCAATGTTGAAAATATTGGTGTCCAGGAAGCCCACACTTGGTCGTGTACATCCAATATTATCATTAAACAAAATGCATTATTTCACATTCTGTTTGCCTATGTTACTTCTGGCAAATTCTCTTGTGGAATTTTTTAAAAATGTAAAAACACTCCGGATCACTGTCTTAGTAAACATTACTTGAAGCATAGACCTAAGGAGATGCCCAAATTCCACAATTATTGATATAGACTGTTCTTATATGGCTGCTATGCTTATTTGTTGCTTTCCTATGGGCTCTGTGATGTACAAGAATGATAAATTATTCAATGGAAATATACTGGTTTGTTACTTCTTCGGAACATACACAACCATGTATGGGCTTCCTGAGTACTTGCTATTACTTTTATTTTCAACCAACAAAAATAAATAAATGTCAATGCAATAAAAATTAAAAATAAAAGCATTCGTATAAAGGCTTTTTGGTCAGTCAACACCATTTTTGACATAATGAAATTCCAACACGATTCCCATAACACCAGAGTCTAGTCAATGAAACATTGATGAACTAGCAGTAAGTCCAGATATTTTGTATTTGGTGTCATCTAAATAATAATAGAACTGGGATACATACAACAAACAGATTTTAAGTATCTCGTCAGAATTTCAATATTTCAAAAGTGGTCCTTTCAGCTCTTAAATCCCAGACCACGCGCAAACAAATCTACAGCGCGCTTTGCAAGCAAGTGGTCTGAGTTCGAGGTTGGTCATAACCTGTAAAAATAATGACGTGATGCGTCAAAAATAAACTGGTTTTGTTAATTTGCATAAAATTTTACTTGAACTAAAATGACCTCGAATTTGCTTAGAAGCCTAATGCCTGTTGTATTATAGTAAAACATCTAAAAGCAAATGAGTAGCCAGCTCAGAGGGGCTGCTCAAACAGGGTTAAAACTGACTTTTAAAAACAAATTTGTCTCAACAAGTACCAATGTATAAAAAACTGCTGAAACATAATTTTAAAATGTTCCTAATATATATTAGTCCAATATTTTTGTATGAGTGTTTCCGTTGTTTTGTCTCCTCTTTTCCAAGTGGAAGAATCCCCATTCGAACTCGCAGTACAGGACAGGGAATCAGAGTTTAGAGAACACCCCCACTTTGAATGACCCCCCTTTTTGTAACTTTTTTTGCAAGCCAATAAATACTTTGTCCATAAAGGACTTTCTTCCATACCCTGCTCTTATATAAAACCAAATCCACAAATGCAAAATTGAAAGGAAAATTGGGGGTAGCTGTGAGAACAGAACTGCATTGAGAGACGGTGATCATCTGCAGACACCTCAGATAAATAAATTGATCTGGCCAACGATAATCTTATTTACTCCGTTCTTGTCTTCCCCAAATAAAACCCCTTCAACCATCAATGTACCGCGACACAGCAATCACGGTATGGCGTGACTGGAGCTCTCTGATCAGGACGCATGAGTGACAAGATTGTCACGCAGTGATTCAATGATAGACTTGAAGCGTCACCATCTGAGCAAAGATGTGATCAAATCCGCGACGTGTTACGATTTCTCTGCCTTGCGGCGTACGTAATGCGTAACGTTACCAGATGGTTTGATTTTGATCTCGGCGGATCTGTTACGCGTCGTACCACTGCCGTTTCCCCTGCCTCCAGTCGCACGGAACGTTTCCCGCCACAATTCCGACGCAAAATAAACGAACCAATTCAACCAAAACCTCGTTAATTGCTGACTACGGGACTTGGCTGAACGCAAACTCCAACCATCGGCGAATCTTCACCGGTGGAATGTTGTTGTACTATGTCTCTCCGTGACGTACCACGTTGGTGTGGCACGGCGTTGGACCCCGATGTATAATATTCGTATGTATTGTTTGACGTTGAATAACTTCCTTCTTGTGTGGCAGATCCTGTGTAATTACGATTGGAACAGACATCTGATAAAATAACGCCCGAGTTATTCCCACCTGTCCCCCCTCCGATGGGAGGCGGTTGCTCCATATTCATTGAGTTACAAGAACTCGATGACGAGAAATTTGACATCGTCTCCGAGCTGTAATAAACTCGTGACCCGTGTCCATAGTTACGGCCTTGAGTACGCCCAGCTTCGCCGCTATGCACGGACGCAGACGCGGAGCTATATGCTGAAGAGCCTTCACTTAAAGTGTTCGATGCGGCCATATGGATAGCTTGATTAGCGCCTCTAGATTCCGAATCGTTTGAAGGCGTACGTTCGACTGACTGTTTATAATTTGAACTCGAATTGCTCCAAGTGGGTTGTCCTTTGGTGCTCGGGCTATCGCATTCCATGGCAGAAGACACTACTGAAGCATGCTGGGCTGTAGGATCTGAGCATGCGCGATTGCCGCCAGCGCTAGTAGTGCTGGTGTTGGTATCAGTGGTGCATTGCGCAGGCGATGAAGTTGCAGAATGCGTTGTATTCGTTCCTTCTTCGGCAGTCTTTTTGAAAAAACAATGGTGTAAAGCTGCATAGGGCGTTATCCGTGTGTTGCGATCGTATTCCAGCATTCTTAGAATAAGATCTTTGAATTTTAAATAGTCCTGTAAACTGTGACCCGGTTCACCGAGCCGTCGACCACCAGGGCCACCAGTCTCACAACCTAAAACATCGTGAAGTTTACGAGTTCCTGAAGGTTGGTATTCCTGTGGAATAAAGAGAAAATAGCAACGTGTTAGGTTGTGCGTGTTGATACGTACAGGTCACTGCCCGTTTCTCGAAAGACTCGATTCCGTTGCGAAGCGATGATTTACGGAAAAATTATGGGTGTGCGCGTTTTAACTTTCCCGCCTGCAAAATCATAAAAATTGAGAATAACGTTCGCTACAAGAACACCCGTGAATTTGATCGAGTAAGTTGACGGGCCCATACAGTTATCGGGTCTTTTGATTAACGGGCACCAGGGTATGGGTTTCGACGATTTCGGATTAAGATATGCGTGCGGACACTATTGTCGGTGAAGGGTTTGGGTGCGAAATTCGATGGTCGAGGCAATGCCAATGTACAGGTCAGAACAGAATACGATATATGCTAGCGGGTGCAAGTGCGGGTGATACTGGTCAGGACACGGCTGCCGATGGTTGGCAATACGACAAGTGTATGGGTACGATTGCCACTGGCCACGGATTAGGGTTCGGTAGTCGGGAAGTAGAGTACCCTGGCGGGTGCAAGCGTTAGTGGTAACGGGTTAGAATATGCTGCTGGTCTGGGGCTATGATAACCGTACGGCTACGCTCAGGGTTCGAACACTGGTAGTTCAGTGGAAAGTAGATTTAGTACGTTTGGAGGTTGTTGCGGGTTTTGGGATGTGTCTAGAGTTTGGATTAAAGCAGTTTTCGTATGAGTGTGGAACTGATCGCGCTGTACCGTGACCGTGTCCGTGTCGTGATGTTCATTTAACAAATTCCTCTGTGATTCCATTTTTCCGTGCGTCTGTACTCTAATAGATGCACAGAGACGTCAAAATGGTGAAAATAAAAAAGTACGCCACGAGACGAAGTTGTTCTCATCAAATTAGACCCATGAAAAAAGGAATTTATTTGTTCTATATAATATTCATTGAAAATTTTCAACCAATCAGAGCCCGCGTAAGATTCAGTCATCTATGCGTGTGTACTGTAATCACACACGGTTTTCGGCCAATCAGAGCGCGCGAAATATTACATTAAAAACATGGGGAATTCCGGCCGTAACCGTATCGTTCCCAATCATATGAAAAGAGCTCTTGGGTACACTTGTGGTCGGTCAACAATAAGCTTTTATTTTTAAATTCGTAAAACAGAAAAAGAATTACCATAGCTGGAAAGAGCATGTTAAAATTAGCAAGACGGTGAAGTTTGAAGGAATTAAATCCAAAACTCGCGAGAATATGAATTTTTGAAAAGTGTGAATTTGTAAACCTTTGCTGGTAGACATCTCTTGCTTGCCAGCGAATGTTTTCATACAAAATTTCGATTTCGGAAAATTCATATCTTCGTGAGTTTAAAAGTTACTTCATTCAAACTTCACAGTTTTACTAATTTTGACGTGCTCTTTCCAGCTATTGTACTTATATTTCTGTACTGTGACTTTTGGAATTACATGACTAAAAGCTCATTATGTTACCTTTTTTCCTTCCTTGCTCTTCTTACACGCGTACGAACCATCGGGTAATCGATCAAAAAACTTTCTCGCTTTCGGTGCTTCGTCCAACATTTCCTTGGGCGGCATACCAAGCACTTCTACAATTTTCATCATCTGGTCGAACTGCAGAAGAAGAAATTCTTTAGAAACGTTGTTCTTTCCCTCCTACTGTATCATGGATCGTAAAAGGTCGTAACAAATTTAGCCGGAGAACTTTATTTCAGCAAAATCGAAGACGGACGACTGAGCTATAAGAAGTTGTTACTTCGCACTAAGCCGGGCTTTCTAAACGAGAGCTTCTTATAAAGTCACTTATTCAACAGGGGACAGATTCTCGGTATACGCGAGGGTTGGTCAATGCTGATTGCGGGAAGCATCCAGTACAGTCCACTAGATGGAATATAGCAGGGGTATTTCAAACAGGAACTTTGTATCTATAATCTTTATAAGACCTCACACCAGCTAGCGTTCTCATTAGCGACACAAGATGACGAAAGGCGACACAAGAGAAATAAAACTTTCCGTTCTTTAACGTTTGCGTTTGTGCTTGCGTCATTACTTTTTCAAGTGTAAACACGACCTTTGCGTCGTCTTTCGTCGCTATTAAGAACCAGGCTTAACACTGGTTTTGACTTACTTCGTTGGCACCACTAAACAGTGGTTCACCGGTGTGCATTTCAACGAGTATACAACCAAGACTCCACATGTCGATCGCTAGATTATATGGGATGCCTAAAAGTACTTCCGGTGATCGATAAAACCGACTCTGAATATACTGATAGATCTGCAGAGAAAACAGAAATGAAAAAATGAATGAAAGTGTATGAGATGGAAGAAGTGAGAAGGGGGAAATGAAAGAAACAAAGAGATTAATTTTGCTGGACGACCACAAGGCATCTCTGGTCTTCTTTACCCCCGAACTCCTTCACCCCTAAGTGATCTCCCAGGGGACGAATGGCCCTCTACCCCGTCCCTCCCCCGTCAGTGCTCCCTCCTACGGGTATTTAAAGCTACACTGAGCTACATAGATTAGAGGGAAGTCAAAATAATGATGTAAGACAGTGTACCCTCTACCCCCTCTCAAAGCTACACTCGTCTACACAGATTAGAGAGAAGTCAAAACAAGGATGTGAGACAGCGTACCCTCTACACCCTCCCTCCATCAGTGCTTCCTGCTATGGGTATTTAAAGCTACACTGAGCTACACAGATTAGAGGGAAGTCAAAATAATGATGTAAGACAGTGTACCCTCTACCCCCTCCCAAAGCTACACTCGTCTACACAGATTAGAGAGAAGTCAAAACAAGGATGTGAGACAGCGTACCCTCTACCCCCTCCCTCCATCAGTGCTTCCTGCTATGGGTATTTAAAGCTACACTGAGCTACACAGAGGGAAGTCGAAACAAGGAAATTAAACAGTCCACCCTCTACCCCCCTCCATCGGTGCTCTATCGTACGGGTATTTAAATCTACACTAGAGGGAAGTCAAAACAAGGAAGTGAAGATTATACGTCGCGGGCGTCAAAGCGTGTCCTCTTGCTCCTTTACATTCGTTGAAATGTAATGATATTAAGCGGTAAATTTCCGCAAAGACCGTTTCTCAAGGTTATTCAAGTAGCTTTTAAATTCAGTCTCAACCTCGCTTGGAACCCAGATTTCAAACTTCAATGGGCAATAAATCCAAAATCAAACATAATCATTCTGAGTAAACGACAAAAAATTCTATATAAATTGTTACGGTTCTGAAAAATTAAAACTTAAACGTAGAGTTGAAAATAATTTGTTATGCCCCGTCAATGGTCCAGAAAAAGGGCTGATTGCGAACAGAAGGATTTATGAAGTTTATAGATTCATAATTCCTTTTGCGCTTGCAACTATCATCTCGCAGCTCAAAGCAAAATTTTTCAAAATTGAAAATCTTCTTTTCGAAATTTTGAGTTGTCTTAAATTTCTACTTGCGAAAAATGTTTTCATTTTTTGATCAATTGTTTTTCTTGAACCTTCTGTCCAATCTTCCCCAGTGACATCAGAATATTCATAAGATCAAAACTTACATTAAAACATTTTATAGCATTATTTTCACAGTCTTTCACAGTTCTATTGAAAGTTCGTACAAACACTTATAGAAAAGGTGATAATAGCATTGTACTACAAGGTCAAAGAAGTTAAAATACCATTATTTAGAAAAAAGAAATAAAAACAGGTCTATAACTGAAAATATATTATTAAACAAACAAAAAATAATCAAATGAATTAGGAAAAAATACAGTGTCAATATGCAAATGAATCAGGACACACAGAACATCGGCCGTCAACTTCTACAACAAAATTTCTATTTTTGTCCCTCAAGATATTAAAATTAAGTGAGTCGGAGGAAGAGAAAAAGACAAAATAAAGCCAACTTCGATGAATTATTAAAAAATCATGGCAAATTTCAATCGTCCAACGAATTTACATAAGTCCTAGACAGCTCTCTTTATTCTCCGGTCTTGTGACTTTATCAAACAATGCCCTATAACGTGTATTGTGTGACGCCAATGAGTCACCTGGAAGCTGATTGGCTGTTGCGACATAATTGATTAGAAAGCCTTTGAGCTGTCACTTCGGGATAGATAACTCAATTGATTCACTCTCGCCCACACAATGGTGACGGGTATGGAGAATTTACGACACGATAGGAAAGTCAAAACTTAAATCATTAAACGAGAAATAAAATCACATTTTCTCTCGTTAAAACAATTCTCGAAGGCTCACTTGTGTTGAATTTTTATTCTGCAAGATTTACAAAAATTTAGCAAAGAAATTTTTACCAAAAATATTTTTACACCAAAAAATACATACAAAAAAGACGAAAAATGCGCCATCTAAAAAATATTTAATCCTATTTTGGGGATTAGCTAGGATAAATTCTTCTATCAAATTCTTTTGGCAATCTGTTTCCCGTTTTACCGGTTCTAACATTTATGAATCCCACGTTACTGATCTGAAAATAATTTCAAAAACGACTTGAGATAAACCCAACTTATACCGAAATTGCCAGAAGAATAATTAGGATCTCCCACGCAATTTTCAAAAAAAAACTAAAATAAATTCAAAGTTTTATTTATAAATCTTCGAAGCTGGTGTGGTGAGTGTAATTTTTGGGTGGGAGGGTAAAAACATTGATTTTTGCAAGTTATATCATAATAGAATGGGGTCAAGTTCGATGTTGCTTTTTCAATTGTTTGTTTGTTTGATTTTCCGAAATTTTTATAAAAAAGAAAAACAAAATTTTCAGAGTTTTGTTAAAAAAATACCACAAGATAGAAGCAAACGTTTTTTATAAACCGAGAGCAAATTGTCAGAGGCTTGCTGAAACGACAGAATAGGAAAGCAGCGAACTTTTTTGACAAAACGAAAGCAAGTATTGAACGTTTTGTTGAAACGACAAAATACCATAGATGCAAACAAAAGTTACGTTCGCTCTAACACAGATAAATTTGAAAACGTTTTTATTTGTGTTTATTTTTTCTTTGTCTGTTTGTCGGTTTCCTGCCCACTCTCTTTCTCCCTTAACTTTTTCTAGGAAGGTAAAACTGGAGAATATTGAAAAGACGTTTTCAAATTTATCCATGCATCCTGAGAAGAAACAACTAAAACACTTACCCTTGAACCAATTTGACAGGAACTCCCAAAATCCACAATTTTTATCGCACTTCTCTTGGGATTACACAATAATATATTCTCGGGTTTTAAGTCACAGTGAATGATACTCAATTCTGGAGTGCAGAGGAAGAGAAGAGCCGTGCACATTTGCTGGGCGAATTTTCGTGTTAAATTCAGCGAGACTCCTCGAAAATTTGTGTTACGTAGTAAGTCATATAAATTGTAAGACAGTAGTTCAAATACTAAGCAGAGATGATTTCGCCACATAAAATGTCTTTTTAAGCGAACTGAAAAGAAAACAAAAATGAGAATAAATAACGAAAATTAGTCCAGACGCAGAGCTCTTCAGCAATTCCCATCATTCTTGACGTAAAACTGCAATCGTAGAGCATAAAATCTTCCCCTCCTTCCTTTCTTTACTCTTTTATTTTTTATTCTCAGTTTGTAAAAAGTAATGGGAATTACTACAATTGCTCTACTGGTAACGCAATTCTAAACTGAATCATTTCTCTTATGAAATGAATATAAATTCGACACACTGGTAAGTTAATCCTCTTTAAAAATTTTAATTCATACTACAATCCTTGCCAAAATTAGTTGGCACGATGTGAAATTTACGGATTTTTTGTACATTATACACTTTGCGGCCACAATATTGGACACCCTCCCCCCTGTATAATGTGCTGGTAGCTAGAAGGCCTGTCGGACTGATTGCCGAGTAGTAGGTGTTGGGGTTTTCACAGCGACATTGTACAGGGGGCGTGGGAGGAACCAATCTCATTACCATCCACTGCGCGCGTGCATCCCGACAAAACTGTGTTAACAATTCTGGCAATGATTGTATCTCTCCACGCGTTTTGAAACTGTTTGCATTTTTGTGTTGCGTGTTACTAATAATATGTAAGAATTTTATTTATCACGAAATTTATAAAACGCAACAGTTAAAATAAATATTAATAAAAGTATTTCACTTTTTATGTAAACAACATTCTGGTAATGACAATAAAGTGCTTTTGATGGCAATAATTATGAATATGAAGATGATGATGATGGTGATGATGATGATGATTAGAAATAATCTTTATTCAGGAACCCTGTTATTTCCTTGACACATACACGTATGCCATTTTGTCGGTATTGGACGGGGCTCGAAAGTAGGATTTCACAACAAACAATAATTTTAAACCTGCCCCTAGTCTGGGCTAAATATAGTCCAACATGTCAGATAATTGTGATGTCTGACCACTGTCTAACAGTTATTATCTACATTTCTTGAGTATTGTCTTACCTATATAATATTTTCCTTCTGGGTCATGTCGATTCATCAATTCTAATAGCTTGACTTCAATTTGCGCTTGGTTTAGAAATGGTTTTTTGTTTTTGATGATTTTAACAGCAATGTGTTCTTTTTCTTGGTGATCATAAGCTTTGCAAACCTAAAAGGATTAAAATAACATTACCATGACAACAAATACACATGTTAGAGGTCCCACTTAATGTGCATTTAGATAAAAGGATCAGATAGTGCTTCAAATTTAAACTTTGGTATTTGAGATTTGAAATTGCTTAGAAACAACTTTCTCAAAATAGAACATAATGAACTAAATATAAGATCAGATTTCGTGACCCGAAACCACGGCTACTTTAATACCCACGCCCAAATCCACCCAAGCCAAAGCAAAGTATCAGGTATTAAGAGGTTTCACTTACAATGAATTTCTCTGGATTTATAAGCAACTTATGCATATGCACTTTGAAAAAAAATTGATTTTCTGGCCGATAAACTGATGACAGTTGCAAATAGAATCTCTTTTGTTAAAAATAATAATAATACAAAAACTTTTTTACTCAACTAATGGACAAATAAACAAAGTGTTATTTTAACAATCTTGCTTAAGAAATACAAAAATTGGCATCACATTAAACGAAGCCAATGAAGCAAATTCCAAACTGAAAAAGAAAAGATTATTTATTCTTTTGGATGACATCATCCTTGGTGTATTAATTTTGGAAATTAAGTCATTACATACTCTGAGTAATGTGATATATTATGATGATCTCGGCTTCCTTTATAAAACGTTTTTTGACACCTTTTGTATAATTAGGATGTCTCAGTGCATTTGAATGAAATAATAAGCTCAGAAATGAAATATATATTTGAACATCCTTCGTTTTCAAACTCTTTGAAATCAAAAACTTCCTGTTCGAGTGTAGCCAGCTGTCATCCCAGGCAAGCTGTGTGCTAACAAGTAGGATTATTATAATTAGCCTTTGCTCACATGGTGAAAGTTATTTTTAGTATATTCTCAATAGGAGATGAATAGTGAAATGTTATAAAAGCTTTTTAGTAGTAAACCCTGGGTAGAGTAGTTATTAATAGATTTCTTACAATGTTTACTGTAGTGAGGTGTGTATGTGTGTGTGTGTATTTTGTTTGTTTGCTTGTCTGTCTGTTTGTTTTGTTTGTTTGTTTGTTTGTCTGGTTGGTCGGCTGGTTGGTTATTTTTTCTTCTCCACTCCAGGAAATTAATATTTTATTTACAGGAAGACTGAAAAATGAGAACTTATAGTATAGACCATCCAACATAAAACACAGTTTTGGCAACAAATGAAAAATCTAAAATAAAAAATGTCCTCCATACCTGACCAAAAGAGCCTTTTCCAATCAACGATTCAATTTCATACCGATCAAACCACTTTTCACCAACTTTTACAATGTAATCATAATTTTCATCATCATAGCCATCATTGTACAACCGTCTCTCTTTCTTGTGTCCACTTTCTTCAGTCTTCTCTTGTTCTTTTCTTCTTCGTTTTTTGGCATAGTACACCTACAAAAGGGAATGGAAGGTCATTAAATGATACTGTCAAAATATTAACCATACTAAAGAGATGGCAAATAGTCATGGGAAGACTTTGGAAGACTAAGAGACGACTGTTTTTCTGGCAAGACCAAGACACTTTTTCACCAATTTTCTTTGTTTGTCACCAAGATTGTTTGTGGTGAGGGAAGTTTACTGGATCAAGACTAAAAATGCCTGCATAGGAGGCTAACACCAAGACAGCTTTTTGCAAAAAACACATCTTTGAGACCCATGAAATTTGACCAATATTTTGCACTCTAGACTCTGCCTTCCCTCATGTTGTATACCCTGATAATTGGTACTATTGCCCAAAAGCTTGGCCGAATATACCAGTTGTAGTTTTAGAACAAAGATTAGTATTTGAAATCAGTCATGGTTATTGGATCTATATGTAGTCACAGGGGCAGATCCAGGATTATCTTCAGGAGGGGGTGCACCGTCTTCAGAAGGGGGTGCACCATGATATAAATTGATAACTGCATATTTTGGAAAAATATTAAGAAAAAAGGACTCAGAGTTGTCTCAGGATGGATGCACACCCCCTGCACCCCTCCCCTAAATCCGCCCCTGAGTCAAACACCTCTATAAGTAACAGCCACCTTGGGTCCTTTAAAAATCTCACAAAATAGAGGTGGATACTAGACATCACGGTGTTTGCATGTGCAAGTACTAAGTATTGGGGCTTTGAAAAGTGGCTTAGAGGGTGGCTTCTTGGTAAAAGGCAATTATAGAAGTTTCACTATATTAATCTAATAAGGATAACTTTATTGGAAGCACACGAAGTAACTAAGACAAAAATTTATAATGAGAAAAAACTGCACACATCGAGAATTGCCTGATCATTGATGGGGTCTTTCATCAAGAAATGACAGTCAAATGACAAAGCCAAGAGGATGTACCACAAATGAACAAATAACCCCCTGGTTGCTTATTCAAAAATAAATCTTGCAGATGAAGAGCAGATTTCAGCTGTCCGGCTCAATCAAAAATGGAAAATGAAATACACTGAGAAAAATATATTTTCAATTTTCAAAGACAACAGAAATCAAAGTTAATTTAGCCACTGTTATAAATTGAAAAAAAACAAATCATTCCATGAGTATTTAATGATCTGTTCCGACAACACATTTAAAGCCATAACATAGCACCTTTAGCACCGAACTTTAAATGTTTAGACAACACAGAATTGATACACGGGCTAAATATAATTTAGACAAGGTTAAACTTGAGACAGTAGGGTAAATATTGCTGACCAGCAATGGCTCAGGGTATTTTCAAGGGCTATATATATGTACCCATGCCAAGTCTATCTTGGCCTAGCCTGCGTTGCTGGCAGTTTGCGGTTTTGGGGGCAGAGGAAGAAATCAAAGACCACTTGCCTGATTATGTTGGGTTTTCGAGTAGCGGTTTACTAACCTTTCGACATGAGAGCGTAATTTGATACACATTACTCAAGCATAGCATTCAAACAAACATTTCTTTGCAAAATACAGTAAGTCTAAAATGTGCTAAATAAAACCTCAATAAAAACGAAACCTATAGGCTGTCAATGAATTCTGTAGATTTCAGTTGTAAATGACCATTTGAACTGAAACGGAAACTTTGAGGAGAGAACCTTGGAACAAAATTTATTATTGATATTATTGTGAAACTCAACTGCCAAAAGCTGGTCAGAAATAAGACTTAATGATCAATATACCAGTGTAGACTTTCAAAATAGGACAAAATACATATTCAAGTAAATTATTTTATGTTTTGACTATGATTATCCATTATAGATTTTGACTGACAGCAACACAGACTACCAGCAACACAGGCTATAATATTGGCCTTCTTTTCTGATTGTCACGGATCAAGCTGTTTGAGCTCTGCTGATCATTGTTGTTGTTATTGTCATCTCTGCCCCAACCAGCCCTGCCCTAATCTGGGGAGAGCAAGTAAGTGGGTATACTTCCACTGTTTGCTCAGTGTGATGTGTGCAAGGTGGTGGACTGTGGCAGGGTTGTCATGATCACCTCCTTGATGGGCCAGGATGGACAATGCCAGTCCAGCACTTAACCCCAAGCTCATGTTATGAAAATGAGTTTAATTTAACAACTTCTGGAGTTTGGCCATACCATTAGGTTATCACAATCTGTCATCTGTCAAACAAATATTTACACACCTCGTTTATCTGTTTATAGGTCTTTATCAAATCCACACTTAATTTTCGTAACGGCGCCCCACTTGGATCTCGAAACTTTGTTGGAATCCTGCTGTAGAAATTTTGTACTCCACCTACAAAATCTACATCGTCTGATTGGTCCTGAGTTGTCATCACACAATTCATGTTGGGAACAGAATTCGTTGCTGGAGTTTGACCTTCATATTTACCTAAGTAAAAAACAAATGGATTATCCAGAGGTTTTAACAATAGGGATTTATACAGTGCATTCCACAATGTCAAAATGTGCATTACAATTTTATATACAATTTTAACACAAGGCTTCTACCAGAGGTCCATAGACCCTTTACATAATGCCACTAATAATATGCAAATACATCCTTCGCCTCACTTTGGCTCAGTAAAACAAAAGAATCACCTAACCATGTCATTGTTTAGCTGCACCAAAGTGAGGCGAGAGGTGTACCTGCATATGATTAGTGGTATTATGCAAAGGGTTATTGCTGGGTCTATTGCTACCTCTTTAACCACCAGCTATTTTACAATCACAAAAAAAACATTCCATATTTTATTTTTAAACAAACAGCATGTTTTTCTTTTACTATCACTTTATATTTACTTTTTACTACAAAGCAATATGTGTACATTAAACTATCAGTACATCTATGTACTAGTATTTTGTATAACTTCAATTTGTATATGACTTATAATTGTATTTCTATAATTTCTATATCATCGTCTGGTCTGCCTAGACAAGCTATTGCTCAATGCATACCTGCAGTATCTATTGTAATGTAAATGAGAATAGAATAAAATAAAAGTGTGGTGTTAAAAAAAAGATGGCTCATTACTCCACAAATTACTGAAGCCCAAAATAGTTTGGGATACACTGTATCAATTGACAGATCAACCTCTTAGTTAGACTTTTTTTAATGGTAAAACAACAGCACACAAGCACACAATAATGAAGGGTTCCAAGTGAAAATGGCCTAAGTGACTTTTGATGATATTTTTTTTCAATGGTATAAAATGATATGATTAACTTTCCTATGCTGGAAAAATTAATCTCAGGACATCCATCAAAAAGTCACTTAGGTCACTTTCACAGCGAACCCCTTCATTATTTATACAGTAACTGAAAATACAGCTAACACGATATTAAAACATATTCTGATTAGTCAGACAAAACATAATAGTCACCTAGCGGGAACGTTGTTGTTGTGGCAGGCGCCAAAAGTGTTTGCAATCGTAATTAACATATTCATAAAATCTATTGTATTCTATTGTCGTTCTATCTGTTGTTTTATGTGTTATGCCTTGTATTTTTATGAACATATTACATCAATGTAGGCTATCCCATCAGTGTAGGTTGTCATCAAACAGTAGTATTACAAAAGGCAAAAGTCTGCTCATTGATATGAACTAGTTTTAGAGCCTGTGGGAAACTCCTCAGTGAGAGATCAGTGCTTGACCTTAGCATTTTTACTAGTAAATATTGGTTACTAGTAGAATAGAAAAGTTACTAATCCAGAGAAAATTTACTATTCCAGAGAAAATTCTTGGCAGTCCTGAGACCCATTCTTGATTATTTGAAAAATTATCTTCCTTCGCTATCTCTTTCCTGTGTCATCCTTTCTCCCTTTCCTCTGTTTCCTTTGTTTGGAGAATCCTTGCCAATAGAACTGGAAAAAAAGTCTCCAACCTCTTTTCATGCTTAGTTTATAATCACACATGCGAGTGAAAGAGTCAAAACAAAACGAAGATGGTGGAAGCCCCCTTACAAATGCCCAGTCCTTGCCTAAACCTTGTTTAGTCTTCTTAGCCTAATCAATTGTTTTTAGAACATTTGCAAAGACATGTGTTCAAATAATAAAAGGACAACAGATTTTGGTGTTTTTTTAAACATTACAAAGTACAGAATAGTTACTAGTGATGGGAATTATACGGCTCTAATTTTTACTACTCCATAAGCATTTCCTACTCGTTCAGAGCTAGTGAACTACTGCTAAGGTCAAGCACTGATAGAATGATTTTAGGAGAAGATTGAGAACTCAACCGTCAACAATGTCAAATATATGTCAACACTCCAGTGGACCAACTTATGTTTCGGCAAATAACTAGATATGTTTAATGTCATGTGTTCACACTTGCATAAAAACAATGGTACTCAGTGACTAATACAGGTATTTTACTAAGCTGTTAACCCTCCATAAGTTTTTATTGAAATAAATAAATAGGACACAATTTGTATAGGACACAGTTTTTGTACACAATTCATTTTCTCTGCTGTTTTCAAGAACTGCACAGAAAAAGCTAAGGACCAATGCAGATTTAAGAAACAATAGTACAACTTCCGTACAATGTTGAAAATGGCACAGTCACAGCACAGCATGGTTTTGGTAGATGTTTCAAATATTTGTATAGACATCATTGGACAGTCATAACAGCAGTTGGCATGGTCCATTTCACACTTATATCAAAACTCCTCTACAAGTATTTGTACTGTAACTATGGCAAAAACCAAATTGCAAGGCAGTCATCTCAAAATCTAGAACAGTAATTCTGACAAGAATCATGGGATCATACTAGAGTGTATGGTACTTCAAGAGCAAATTAAAGAAGTCTTGTCCCAAACATAGGATTTTCTACTTCATGCACGCAGCCACGCTGCTACAGCTTGCAACAAGTGACTTTGTTGCACAACAAGTTATTCAAGGACTTTTGCTGGTACAATTGGTTAGCAATATCAGCAACATTGCTCTGCAACTTCCACTGTAATATTAATAGAGCTTCACATACACGGGGGATAGCACGTCAAAAAAGCAGGCCATGTGATCCTCTTTGCCATCTGCCATTTCCCATGCACATCAAGCTTAAGTTCTCTAATGGACAACAAGTTACACAAATTTGCTGTGCCCTTTGTAATGCCCAGCTCTTTCTTGGTGTTGCAAGGCAACTGAGGCATGAATAAGACAACAAAACAATAGCTAAGAACAAAGAACTTTGAACTAAACAATACCCTACAATACAAAGAACTCAATCTCAGAAAACAATACATCTTGCAACACCAAGAAAGACCCAAATGACCTACAAGTTATTGAGTTTTTTGACATATAATTCACAGGGCGAATACGTTTATCTCTACCTGATGGTAAACCAGCTCCTTTCCCAACTCCAGCTTCATCCATTAGGTGTTCCACAGCATCTTATCTGTTCAAACATATTAATTAAATAATAAATAACTTGATATACTTTGCACTTTTAGCCACCTGCATTCAGCCTAACCCTCCAGTTATAATTGCTTGCTGTGCTGCATGGTAAAAGTCAATGAATCTCATTATTTACAACAATTTCCACTCAAGCAAACCACACCCAATTTTTTCAATTTCCAGTTGTTGCTTGACAGTTTAATCAAACCAATTATTAAACGTCTGGAAATTGATAAAATCAGCTCAAGTGGAAGTCGCTGTAACTGCCTTCTTAACGACAGACAAATATGCATATTTATTTTATTTGTCATATACTTGTCATTCAAATAAGAAAAATTCCTCTTCAAGAAAAGTGGATAGTTTTATCTACTTGACAAATATCCTTATCCAGTTGATATAATCTATTGTTGCTTGCATTTTTAACAACATAACACATTCAATGAATGAGGGTTTTCCAAATAAAGTGTTCTCTCTCTGGATGTAAAACCTGGGGTTTAGTGGTTTCTATATGCAACATATTTTATGAGAAATAACATCCTTAAAAACAATCAAAATGACAACTTATAAAAGTTCCTGTATAATAATTTATATCATCAATTAAAAATTGGCCTATTTATCACTTTTTAACACAGCTGAGTCTGCCATATATGTAAATACACAATTTTCAACAATCATATTATTGCATTATACCATTATTTCACTTTTTTGAGTCATTTATATGAATTCAGATTTTGATCAAGTGTGACCACAGTTAATATTACTCCGCTTATTTCAAGGCCTCAGACATAAATACATTCTAACTAGAAATCTAAGACGGTGCTGACAACAACGTTTAACCTTTTTATGGCATATCGGTAGATCTACGATCAAACACTTATATAAAGATAAAAGTTCAAACTTTAAGCCATCAATCTTGAATTATAAATCAAGCATCTTAACCAGCAACATGTGAGGATATTTACTTCATCATAAAATTGTAATATAAACTGAAAAATCACAACAAAAAGGATAATAACACTCTTTGATGTAAACTAAATTATTCCCAAAAGAAAACTACAATTAACACAATTCAGGGAATGACGTTGCGTTACATTTCTCTAAATTTAATTGACAACCAATTAACTAAATTTTATCAGCAACAGTTAACCAACATGTAAGTGAAATAACTAGAAAAAATATTATGTATGTCCTAATAACAGTTGTAATATTTAGTCTTCTAGACAGATACGATTGTTGATTCATTGAGGTCAAATTTTAATATCAGTAAAGCTAATTTTCAATATCCATCACTTTCAAGAATAGCTTGTATATTTTGCATATATATTGATATGCAAGTTTATTTGTAGAGTTAATCCAATAAACAAACATCATAATTAATCCAATATTTTTTTATTTTTCTTGAAAAGGTGTTAAAACAGCATTTGCATTCTTTTATACTCAAAATACAATATCATTATTTACATATTGAATTAAATTATAGTTTTGAACTTTCACCTCAATTCTTTTGTTGAGATCACAAATGTAAAATGTTATGTTATGACATCATACATGCGTGGAAACCTTGTGATGTCACAGTACATAGATACATATGTAATATCATTACATTGAATACAATATAAAACGTCTCTGTCAACCACAGCCTCGGCAGCGTGTAACATATTCTTTTCAGTTTGGTAACAGCTACTGAAAGGGCAAGTAATACACACAAATGAACCAGGGAGATGAAAATGAACAAAGCACAAACCTGTCAAATCAGAATTATTTGCTTTGTCATTTACACCTCCCTGGTTCATTTGTGTGCATTCTTTGCCTTTTCATGGGCTGATACCAAAATCCAAAGAATATATTACACACAGTGGAGGCTGTGGTTGACCAAGATATACATGTAACTGTAACGATGGTCTATTATGCACTTGACAAGTACTACTTTCTGGTATCAAAAGTGTTGGTTTTTCAATCTGAACTGTAGTAAAATAGGAGAAACCTTTTTTATCTTATCAAATCCATGGTAAGTCTTTTTTTTTTCTTCCTGATTTAACAAACGATTTTAAAAGTAGCTAAACTTTCATCTAAGAACTTTTGAAAATAATGACAAAACTCATAATGAAGATTCAAATATATAACAAAAATATAAATTCATATCAACTGGAATTAGTGGGAATTCCAAGATGATGCAAAATGCCATTCAACTGACAATCTTTTATGCTAACTAATTAACAAGAAGCACCCAAATGTGGATGATTCTGCCATATTATT
The DNA here is from genome assembly GCA_029948255.1 of Telmatactis stephensoni. Lineage (NCBI taxonomy): Eukaryota > Metazoa > Cnidaria > Anthozoa > Actiniaria > Isophelliidae > Telmatactis > Telmatactis stephensoni. The sequence continues at coordinate 859,142 of JALIZF010001833.1, read as the reverse complement.
ATTGACAAGAAACTTTCAAAACTCAGCCAAACTTATAATAATTAATAAGTAATACCAATGCCAACACCTCCCCCCTCCCCTCCCCCCGCCAAAAAATAAAAAGAGTTCATTATCCAATCAAAATTTTATTTTATTACAAGGCTCTGGGCATCAGTATATGTTAAATATTAGCCCACTCAGTTTTAGAAGTGACATTTTTAATATCAAGCATCTAATTTTTTTTTAATTGCAAATTCATGTTATGATTTTACTATAAGGCTTCCTACTACAGTACAGCTTCACTTGCTCGGAACGACCTTTTCACATTGATTCTATGCAACAACAAAATCTATTGTTATTATTGCCAGTTGTTTTATTTCTTTTGTTCAGATTCTAGGGTAATAAACCAATTGGATGGCATCTTCTCAGACAGTGCCACCTTACCCTCCTACAACTATACTGGCATAAATTACTACATTTTTACTGTGGTTTTGTAATTGCTCTTTCTTAAGCATGTTAATCATCAAACAAGAGCAATATTGTCTACATGTATTATTCCGAAACAAAATCCTCGTGTCTTTCTGAAAAACTGAGCTGTCTGGATTTTGGTATGCTTTGGCTGGATTTTGATATGCTTTTAGAGCACTTTATCAGTGATCTTGTGCTTTTAGGAAATTTTCGGCGCTATAAACACAACACACATTAACAACACACACTAAACAGTAAATTGACTGGGATATTTCCTGTTGTAGTCACCAAATCATTAAATGGCAATAAAAACCCTTAGAAACTTTAGCCTATTGAGTGATGTAATGTAAAAATGTCAAGCTTCCCACTTCTGTTTATGAAATCATTAATACACATGAATAACAAGGAAACATGCATTTCCTATAGGTTTTGAAATCTAATAACAAGTTTTTATAATCTGTATTGTCATTGTTATGGAAAGTGCCACTTTAATCAAACCTGGTAACCACATTTTAACCTTTCTTTTCAATTCTAGAGTTCAATTTTTATGAAAATTCAAATCAAGAAAAATTTTGGGAGGCATTGCTTGAATAATATTTTTATGGCATTACAGGTTAAAGATTTCAGTAACGATTTCAAAGGTTATATACCTCGAGAAAGCTCTAGAGCAATACCACTTTGAATAAAACCCAGACAATACAATATGCAAAAACTTAGGGCTTACTTAATTTTGGAAGTTAATTTCTTCCTGTGTGAAAACTTCCTGGATATCCAGTAGCCATTGACTTACCCAAAACAAATGCTATAAATAGAAAAAAAATTAGGCTATTTTTAGCCTGAAACTCGCATTAGCCATATATGTTCAGAGGAAACAATGGAATAACTTACGATGGATCATATCCAGGAGTTTTAAAACATTCTCTCACTTTTCAAAGCTATCCCTTATGGATATTAACTACAGTATATTCATAAACTTCTGAATATGAGAATTATTTTCAAATATTTAGTGACAATTTTTTGATGTAGGATTGGTTTCAAGAATTTTGACTTTTTAAAATAATGGGAGAATTTCAAACACATTTAGTCAAATATAAACAGTTAAGCCATTTAGTATGTAATATAAAGAATTCGAAGGTATTTGCTTGTGTTTAGGGGCAAAGAAAGCAAATGTGTTGCTACTGAATCAAGCTTATTATGTGTTCAAAAGAGAATGGAACACAAGACCCTCTAATAATATTGTTTAAATCTATCGATCTGTCTATACAATACTTCATGAAGTGCCCTTTGGCAGTAACTAATTTGAAATACATACAATTAAGTAAAACAGTCGCTTTGATCTATCTTTGAACGTTTACAAAACGTCTTGAGGAATAAAACTCGGGTAATAGAATATAACACCTGCAAGCAAACCAACACTTTGACATAAAATATACAATACTCACCGATTCAAATTGATGAGTAAAGGAGAGTAATCACGAACTGATAGTCTAGATGAACGATCAGGGAATCTAAAACTCCTATACAAGTGCTATAAAGAGTTTCTTGGCGATCTAAATTACAGCAACAAAATCGAAGCGGTCGACAACTATTCGCCATATTTTCACGTCATAAGTCTTAATAAATTTTAATGTTTTTTTTCCCAAATGTGGCCTTCACGATGACCAGATTCAATGATAATCATTTCTAGTGTTCAGTTTTAACAGATTCTGGCAGTCTTTATTGGGTAAAACGCAGCGATTGGTCTCAGAATAGAGACAACTGCAACACAACTTGGGTCAGTGCCGTCTTCAATTGTGCATTTAAGGTGAACAAGAGTTTAAAACGATTTTTCCTTATAAACATCCAAAACTCAAATAGCGTGCTCACATTTTCTCCGCTGTGATCTTTGGAAAAGATTACCAAATGGAAATAAGCCCTCATCCCGAGCTAATCAACATTATATACGCTGATTTTAACCACAATTTCAACAAATAGCCAACACAGACAAAAATCAGAGTTCTAGATACCTCGACATCTCGAATGAATGAAAGCATGGCCTTGCACACACTTTCGATTTCGAGTTCTTCCAAATTAGAAGTCATTTTCCGAGAATTGGGGTTTCCAGAAATTAGGTTAGCATTGGAAAACACAGAGGAAAGATGAATCAGAGGATTTCTGACAAAAAAATCGGTTTCCCAATTGTTAATTACACATACAAAGGTAATCAAAAACAGAATTTCTTCCACGTCCGGGCCGTTACGCAAGTTTCCAGCTTACTTATATTCGGCCCGTGATAACTATACGTATGACACAGGAAAACGCGTTTACGAGAATTCCTAAGCTCTCACAGCTTTGCGATCCACATAAGGTAAAAAAGTAAAAATGCAAAACAATATTGCAAGAGTTAGTGGTGGCAGAGACACGGACGTCAATTGGATAATGGTGACGCTTCCCGGATAACTTTTCGTCCAAGAAATCGATCAACTCTTCGATTTCAAACGTTAAATTAAACTTAGAATGTGTAGAAAGTTTTCGAACTGTTCTTTGAAGCGTTCTAAAGGTATTCGAAGACCATTTTGTAAATGGAAAAGAACGATTCACGGACGAAATGGCAATTCATAAAGAAAATAACAGAGCTCGGAAGACGAGCAGTCAGACGACATTGGTAAGGCCGAGAATGAATGAGTATTTCAAACACAGGTCTTCATGTGTATTAGGTTATGCCGTTTGATAGATCGTAACCTTCTGGATCATAAACGTCCGCAGAGATCTAAACGCTTCAAAGAGTGAGCACGATGCGATTTTTTTGGCGCTCATGACAGTCCTGCAGCTCATTAACATTTCAGCAAAAATAAACCGCAAAGGTGTTTTGACAGAGCTCGCGACATATTTTGCCAAGCATATTGAAGGCAAAAACAGGAAACTGATCCAGCAAAAGACAGTCACAAGCCCTGAAAAACCCCTGGATGATCGGTTGTTGTGATTATAAGAGATGGTGGTGTTAAAGAAAGGACTTCAGAAGCGCGCCAAACAAGAACATCACAAAGCGAAGAGCCCGCGCTAGAAGACAAATTTCACAAGATTCGTCAACCTACGCACTTACCGGTGCATTTTGGCGCTAGCAGTCATCCTTTTTACCATTGTAGATCCACTATATCCATTCTTATGACAATGAAGTTCCGTGGTAGCAAAGAAGCCAGCGATCTCCAGCAAAATTGACAATCCAGGAAATTTTTCTTTACACAAAAAACAAAAATCGCGCGCTGATTCAGCAATCACGTTGGACTAGGATAAATCGAACCGCTCCCTCACGAAAAAAACAACTTTTCCCAAGCCTTTTCTCGCATCAATAATTCAGTTCACTGGGCCTCCAGAAGTCGATACAGCAGCGAATTTTGCTAGCCAGCTTGTGTGTATTTTTTCGGCAAAGCGATCGCCCCGCTTTAAAAAATTCAAAATTCTAACGAAAAAAGACCAGACCGTTGAAATGAATGATGGGCCGTGAGAACATCGATGACGCGACGCCCTGTTGCCATAGCGATGTCAATTATCCCAAACACGAGTTAGGAGAATAGAATCTTTGATCTGCATTTCTCTAAAAAAATGGCGGGTAAATTCATCTTTTTTGAAAAATCGCCGAGAATTTGAATATTTTTTCGGAAATTTAGAAAGTTATCCGGTAAATTTTAAAAAACAGTTTAGGTAATATTATTTTGAATATTTTGCGAATTTTTATTGATAGTTTTTCACAAATCAACTAGAAATATTGGAATCGTACAATCTGGGAATCGAAAATTTGTTATTTGATTGAGAGAAAAAAATTAGGTCCAATTGACATTGACTTTAAACGCCGACGTTTTCAATGAGACATTTTTTTTACATTTTGTAGCTGAATTCACGCGAAAAAATACTATAAAATCCCGCTTCCACCGTGGGCGAACCCAGTCAAACCAGCTGCTCACAAAAAGTACAAAAAATATTGAAAAATAATAACATATTAAAGCTAAAAAGAGCAGCTTTTTTTCTACAAGGAAAAATACATCGGAATGATCCAAATATTCAAAAATATGCGAGCAAATGTTAAAGGATAACTGTGTAACATATTTTAACATACATTGTATTTTTTATAATTTAAAAAAGAAAATTTTGATGAAAAAAATAGTGAAAATATTAAGCAAAAATCAGTCAGACTTAAGTTGCATTTTTCAAAAAAGTGTTGAAATTCTGGCCTAACTTTTTTTTCCATTTTTCTGTAATTTCTTTAAATAGTAGAGAAATAATTTCACATATTATTATTTTCCTTTTTTTTAACATTATAGATCTGACAGCCAAGAAAAACATTTTGATCTTTCTGTTTTTTGATCTTCATTAATTAATCCATTCCCACAGGACCTGTTAGTGACATATGTTACGTTAACTTTTTATTCAAAGTTTTATCAAAAACTTTTACAACTCTAGCAGCTAGTGTCAGCATTAATCTTATCAACCTATATATCTTCAACTTAATTGTAACCTACATTTTATACACTTTATAGAATATATTTAAAGTTAATATTCAAGAAATGTCCTGGCTTTTAATGATAACACTGACATCCCATTTTTCCTTTTTTTTTCCATTTATTTTTTTTTTCCTTGTTCAAAAACTTTTACTAATTTTAATTCCTAAATATTTATGAATCTTGTATTTAAATACAAATGTGTCATTTTATTATGTACATTTTCCTAGCTTTGATGATCTAATTATCCATTTTTAAATTTAAGATTCTTTTAAAAGTAATGGAGTGAATTATTGTATGTCACACCTAATAATAGATTTAGTTAATAAAATTAATATATGGATGATCAGATTAATTAAATGCATTTCAACAAAAAAATGTACAGTAATTAAATGGATTTATTAAATTATCATTTAAGACCAAAGATTCTATTTATACGTACATTGTGGATAATATGGTATTTTAAATATTTTGTCTCATATGCCGAAGGCAATCATCATAGAAGAACAGAAGAAAATAATATTCTGATATTCAAGTTAATAAAATGGTAATAACAGTATTTAATGTTAACAAGATACCGTATGTAGGTAGTGGGCATAAGAGTTTAAAGCAATGAGAGATGTGACTAGCTGTGACCTTGACAATTAAAAGTTATCTTTCAAAAATCTCAAGAAGAACAATACTCTTAGCTGAGTGGAAGAGTCTTTTGTCTTCCTCGATCACCAGACATCACTACCGTCTTATACTCAACCATTGTCAGATAGCAACAAAACACCTGGTGCATATAATAAACAGCAAACATCAACAATGAGAGGGTTAATGTGAGTCATTTATCACTGTTTATCTGTGACACTGCAAATTAATCCAAATAAATTTGAATAAAGCATCTATTTTTGTCTTTGTGTGTGTGTTCAAATAGGTACCTGAAGTCAATTAAATTGATTAATTTAAAAATTTACAGTATTTCAATACAAGATTAAGACTTAAGCTAATCATAGAATCTTCAAAGAACTAGGCTGTTGTACTGCTAGTGGTGGTAACGTTAACTTAATTATTAATTTATATATTATTTAAGACTAATTTAACCACTTGAAAATAGAGTAGCTGCAGTCAGGATTCATTAGGATTATTGATAAATATTGCTGTCTCTGACTGAAATTTTATAATAAAAATTAGACATTTCAGCTAAATCTCTAGCCTTCTTCAGTAACAGTGTTGTTATGCGCAAGGAATTCAAAAGTAGCAACAAATCAAACCAAACAGTTCATGTCCACGCTCACGTGCACATCAAGGACATTATAACTGTCTGAAATGTTAATTCTGTCATTTCCCATGTTCTCATCATTTATAGAATGCCATGCCTTGATTTTAACAATGCTACAGTGGTGGATAATGAAGACAACTACCATTGAAGGATTTTCCTCAAGGTGTGATATTCTACCTTATCTTCATGTCATGTCTAACATACACTCACAGAAAAACATTTAGCAGTTTTCGTATGTGTGAAACGAACTGCACAATACCCCGACTGCATCAGTGTTGTCATTATGTCTATCAAGAATCATTCAAAATTCCTGTCGCAACCATGCCATGCCCATGCAGTGCCATTTTCACAGCCATATGAAATCTTCTTTATATAAGGTGGTACAATGATCCTTGGAAAATCATGTAAGAACATGTTCTCAGGCTAAATGTTTTAAAAATTTGAACCTCAGTCTTGTTACATTTTTAGGGCCATAATTTATATGTATGCAAAAAAATAATGTATCCCAATATAGATGCCACTTATTTTAAGCAAGACACAAACTTTCCATAAAGAAACACCACTTTTGCCATAAAAGCAAACATAATTATAGCCCAGAACAGTGTCCCTTCCATCCAAGTCAATTCTTGGGTGAAAGCCAGACAAAAAGTGCCATTTCAACAAAGACTGTTAATGTCCAATGAATGAAATACTTTTGAAATTGTGTATACAAGAACAAGGAAAGTAGGCTTTGATCAAAATGTAATTTCTTCCTCAATCTCTTCCAAATGCTGTTATTCACGATAGATGCCATGATGGTTTTTCACATTGTAATGCAGATTAGTCACATGCTTACTGAGGGGGCAAACAACTTCAAATCAGATTTCACCTGCTTTATTGATACAATTTTGATTTGGATAGTATGAAACAATATAATTTTGGCAAAAAATTACATCTCCAGGACAGGTGATCGATCTTTTAAAAGTGGTCTCATGTTTCAATGTTTGCCCCCTTGAAGACCCCATGGCTAATTTACATTACAATGTGAAAACCATTCTGGTGTCTATAGTGCCTTTGCACCATCATGTGATGGCAGCCATGACTGAGGTCGGCACAACAATACAGTCTTTTCCCCCTCGGAAACTGAACTCTTTCTCATGTAAACTAGATTAGTCCAGACTCTATTGTTCCTGCCTCCTGTCATGGCTGCCATCACATGATGGTGCAAAGCTGATCTATCATGAATAATACAATCTATTCCAAGGATTTTGATCAGAGAGATCACACACACACACACACACATTGTTTTGTATGCTCTATCGATTTTAATTCTTTATAGTATTGACTTGTTTATTATTATGTGAATTTTTAGGATAATACTTTTTGGGTATCATTTTACCAAGGCATTTTTGGGGAGATTTTGAAGCCTAATTGTCATCTACTGATAATCTTCTATCATAAATTATTGAATGTATGTTATTGTCTCTGACTGGAAATAATATATACCACAGACATTTTGCCTAAAATCATTGTCACTACTGACATTGTCATGCACAAGGAAACATTTGTATATTATTTTCAGTCAGAGACAATATATGTTCAATTTTTATATGAAGCCTGACTGAAATTTTGTTGTTTTCTGTAATCTTTTATATTGGCTTCATTACAAGAAAACAACATTACAAGGATTTGTGATTGTTGCTTTATGGGCAGTTGGCCTTGTAGGGGTTGGTGTTAGCCACAATACCCTTTTTAGTGGGTTTAATCTGTCATTTTAGCTTCATTTGCACCACCCAATACAGTCACTCTTACGCCAGAGCAGTATTGCCCTGGGACCACTCATAGTGGTTCCTAGAATTTATATATATATAGTAACTAATAAAGGTTCACTGGATTGATTTTGCATACACACAAGCCAGAGATTTCTTCAAGGTTCATGTAGATACTTCTTTATCATTAAGATATGATCTTTCAAATCTAATCTCTCATGAAAATATTGCTCTACAATTTTTGAAACCATGCAGTCAATATCAGGATAATTATTGCAAGTCTGGGAATACAGACAGACTGGAGTTTACCTATGTATGCCCACAAAGTAAGTTATCAGTAATCAATATTTTTCTTGATGAATTATGTTACGAACACTTGACCTTGTCAGTGGCAGTCTTTGTTAATGCACAATGGACAGAAGTAGTAGTGGTATAGGTGGAGAATTGCACAATTGGGTGAAACATACACATCTTGGTGAATATTCTTGCTCCACAAATTATAAGGTGTATAATGGATATAAAAATTGTTCGACAAAAGTTGTTCTTGTGGAAATATTTTTCAGTGCTGCTAAACTCTGTGCCTGAACATGTTTGAAAAAATATTTTTACATATAGTCCATTATTCAATGCTGATCCTTCAATCAGAAATTATGTATATGTTTCCTCAAATTCAAAAATTTACTAAATGACCAGACTTTGATTTTCTTTAGCTTGATTTTGGCTTAGAAGGAACTGTTTTGAGGATATAATCTATTGGAGCCTTGCCTTCAAATGCTGTAGGATTACGAAAGGAGCCCCCAATTCTATCCCACAAAGTGAAGAATTGCCCATAGTTAAAGTCGAAAAACAGGTGATGATCAGTATGATGTGCAGAGCCATTTATAAATGGCTTAAAAATATCAGGAACTCTATAATCACCATCATGGATTGAAACAGTCCAAAAGTTGACCAGCAGAAATAGCACAAGGTAGACAATTTTGTTGAGTGGAAAAATGAATGGATAAAGATGGTAGGGAACAGATTGGAGAAAACCATCAATGGGATGAAATGCATGGCTTGCATAAGGAGTTGGAATCTTCCACTTGTGGTGAACTTTATGCAGATGTTTGTAAATCAAGCGATGGTGAAGACCACGATGAATCCAATAGATTACAGAATCGGTGAATATCAGGAAACACACGGTGCTATAAAGGACATCAAAAACACAACGCCAAGCACCCAAAGTTGACATATCGAGATAATAAAGTCGACTGTATCCACGAATTTCCAACATAAATAGAGCCACCGTTGGAAAACTCATGAATGGGATACTCTTCAAAGCCACCATTATTTCAAGATATATTTGGTTCTCTAATATCTGCGGATGATAAAGCAAGCGTCGGTCGTAAATGAAGAAGAAGCTGAAGGTTGCGACACTGAGATACAAGATGGCACCTCCGATGTTTGTAAGAAGTAGAAGTGTAATGACTTGTCGATAGATGTTATCTTCGGCCCAAGTTGCTGGGTAGATAAATGGTGTAAAAAAGTGGTAGTCTACAAAGTTTAGAACGAGATCCATGATGTCCCAGCTTTGCAAAACGTCCAGAATTTGACTACTTCCTTCTTCAATCAAATTTTTCGATTGATTGAAGGACAGGAATACCGAGTATGACACAGGAAGCCCGATCTCTGAAAAATTGAGTTGGACTAGACAAATACTGTGCTACCATTCTATTTATGAAAAAAAACTCATTGCTTGTGTTCACTTGATACTTAAAATAATTCTATAAGGTCATGTTTCTCACTCACATTAGCCAACACATTGCTCATTGCTTTGAGTCAAGGCGAGGCTTGCTCTGTGACATCCGTAACATATAAGGCATAATTTTTGCAACCCCAAAAACATTGCATTTTTTTGTCACCAATTTCCTATGCCCGAGATGGTTTTTTGTGAAAAATTGAGACTTCCAAGACCATCAAAATGCGACTCAAATTTTGCAAGACTTACTTTTTGTGGGGACCATTCAACACCTCTGAGAACCTTTGAGACAAAGAATCTCTGAATCTTCCTCCTCCCCTCCCTCCCCAGATCTTGTCCACACACTAATGTCAAATGTTGTAAATATTTTTTGACTGTTATTATAGCCTGTAGTCAATTTCCACAACTGAATGCAAGATGAGAACATTGAAAAAAAGTCACCAAACATTTCTTTGAGGGAAAGGGAAGAAAGTTGGTTTGGGATACCCGTGTCATAAAAAAAACATTTCAAATAACTTTCTCCCTTTAACCTCAAAGAAATGCTTGTACCACAGGCTAAAGTCACCTTAGAGCATTTTTGGTATGAGTGGGAAACCTACTGAGCCATACAGTCACCGTGTCAGTGCTATAATAATGCATATATGCTGTGTGGCTTCTGTGCCGTTTTTCCCGGGGGGGACTCCATTGTTTGATTGGGTATGCTCATCATATCTCTTAGGGGCAAAAATCAGCTAGATTTGGTATCTTTTAGGGCATTAAAATATTGAAGTTTAGAGTTTTAGGATTTCTTGGTCTCTCTTAGAGTATCAAAAGTGCCCATCGCTTATTATCTTGTTCTCAAATGGAAGAAATTTGCCCAACAAAAGCATGTCGACCGTTCAATTTTATGTTCATGATCATCATGTTTATAAGCTTGTTATCGCTGGTTATCTCTTAGGGGTTAAAAATCTTCCAGCCACACCCTTCCCCCCCCCCCCCCTGGGCATTTTTCCAGTCATATTCTCAAGAGAATACTCTGATACTCTGATACTCTGTATATGGAACCTTAGAATGATCATCATGTCAAAAATACCACAACAACCAAAAACATGTCTTTTTAGCTTTACTTTTGTAGATTGTATATATAAAATTATACAACGGTTCATATGAACAGTATATGTACAAAACAAAAACAGTGAAGATGATGATGGCATCATTTCACAAGTGATACACTGATACATGTATTTTCAATGGGTAAGCAGAAAGGGGAAGGGATGATGAGAGATGGAGAGTCCCATTATTAGTTATAAAATGGGCATAGGATTTAGAAAAAGAACTGTCTGTCAGCAAGAGACCATAATACTAAGAGAGCGAAACTCAGTATTGATGTCTGTGCAATGTTCGTGGCGGCTAAGGCTATTTTTAGTAACTTCGCCATCGCGCGCACAAGGCTCTCAAACAATAGAATTCAAACGGTCCCGTCCACATGCACGTCAAAAAATCAAATTCTATTTGTTGAGGGCCTTGCGCGCACGATGGCGAAGTTACCAAAAATAGCCTTAGCCGCCACGAACATCACACAGACATCAATACTGAGTTTCACTCTCTTAGTATTATGGTCTCTTGCTGTCAGATCATACATGTACAATCGAAGGGTTCCATGTGAAAACGGCCTAAGTGAATTTTTTGGTGATTTTTTTCCGATGGTCTAAAATGATATCAATTAACTTTCCAGTGCCTAAAAATCAATGTCTTGACATCCATCAAAAAGTCACTTAGGTCATTTTCACAGCGAACCCTTCAATTATTTGGTATCATCTAAGCCCCAATCTCTTTTTCTCTTTGCCTTTCTTTCTAACAACATCAATGTTTCTGTCTTTCCAAGTACTTTTCCTTAGTTTTATGGGTCTATTTCCAATGTATTTCCCTGAAAGAAAAATCAGGATTACTTTCATGTAGACCCCTTAAGATCAAAAGAACAAAATGATTAGAGAGGAATCACATGGCATGGTTGGCCAAGTGGTGAGAGCACCGGCCTTTCACCACTGTGGTCTAGCGGTCTAGGGTTCGCTGGTTCGAGCCCCGCTGTGACCAGATGTGAATTGAGTTTGTTTGATGTGTTGTTCTCTACCATGCCATGAGGGTTTTTCTCCGGGTTCTCCGGTTTTTCCTCCCTCAGCAAAAATCAACATGTGAGTTGAGTGATGTATGCAAAATATTTAATGTACATGTAGAGGTAGTGAGTGTGAGTGCCAGCAGAAGAATAACCACTATGTGGATCTGCTGTAGAAGATAATTTATTTTTACAACAACAAAAACATGAGTCACATGCTTTAAAGAGATCAGATCAATTGCTACCCACTATGATCATATGACCCATATTTAGCCCTGCTCATGATCTTCAGAAAACTTTTCGAAATAGTCACATGACGGGGCACATACTGATTTGCAAAGGTGGTCTAGAAAAAAGTATCCAGATGAGGACCCACACATGTGCATCCAAAAATAGAAATAATAATAATAATCAAAAAGAGTCATATTATAAAATGCTTATTGACTGAGTTAGGTCAGGCCAGACAGGAAAATATTTGGCTCACATTCATTGCGCTTAGAACTTCACTGATATAAGCGCTACATGTATAAATGCTTGTTTGATTGATTGATTGATTGATTGATTGATTGATTGATTGATTCTGTATAGACCTTGAACCAATATTATTTTTTCCATCCTGCCTTCCCACTCAGTCAATAAGTACATATTCTTACCATTCATTTCTCTCATTGCTTTTATAAAATCATTTGGATCCTTGAAGCTTACAAAACCATAGCCTTTAGTCTTGCTGGACTTTTTGTCTCTAATTACTTTTGCTCTTAAAAAATGATGGATATTTTGAAAAGGCTCTTGTTAAAGATTCATCTGTGACTTCATTGCCTAGATCTCCACAAAATATTCTAAAATCATCTACAAAATGAACAAACTGCATCAGCAAGACAATTTTTTTGACATAATACTTTCCATAAGGTTCATTAATCTGGAGAAAACAAGGAAATTTGGTTTGGATGATTTGTTTTTGATTAAATAAGTTTGATTAGATGAACATTTCTATTGAAAAAGAGAAGAGATTTTGCAAAACAAACATATTAAATTTAATTGATGCCAAACTCAGACAATGGGGGGTACAATAAGATTTGAAACTGTAGGGCATCTGGCTGTGATGGCTGGGCAAGATTATATATAGCTATTTCAAAAAAGGTTGACAGGGTGAATGGCAAATGGCAATCGGCAATTGGTGATTGCACGACCAAAAAGAAATTTGGGTAACAAGAATTGTTTCATTTTCATTAATTAAATGCCCAAGCAATGCTGGTACCATGCAGTAAAGACCTTATTGGACAAAGTGGTCATTATAGGTGATTCATATTTCCATGCCGGATAACGGTCTAATAGCGTGGCCACAGTTCCTTTCAGTCATGTAATCACCAATCACCTATCCCCATTCACCATTTGCTCCATCAACCTTTTTGAAATAGCTATATACTTATTATCAAAAGTTGGTTTAATTTTCTCAAGGCAGCCAGGCAAAACCCATCAGTCATGTTCAAAACCAGTCAATTTGCCCAGTGCCCAGCTCTTAATAAATACACTGGATATTGGTAATAAAATTTGGAATAAAGTAACTGAAGAAGTTGGGTTTTCAAAGATTTCAAAATTGCAGGAGCTGATAGGCAGATGCAACTTGAGCTATCTGTAGACCACTTTCAAAATTTGCTTAACAACAAGGCTAACATGACTAAACAAAAGAAACCAGCCAGCCATGACCAGCATTTCTTTTGTTTTATCCACATTAGCCTCGAAAGTAATTTTGAAAGTGGTCTATAAACCTACAGGTTTAAATCTATTTTGAATTGCACAAGAAAACCACCTTACAGAGAAATTATCATGAAGCAGAAATAATATCCTTACTTGGATCCCAAGATGCAAGTGAGGAATCCTCCCATACTTGATTTCCAGCCACCCTAATAAACTTCTTCTCTTTATTTTTCTTCTTGTCACCTTCCCCTTCAGTATGTGTATATGCTGACTCCCATTCTTTCTGTTCTGCAGGTGTAATAGTTGGTACTGCCGCTGGTGGATTACCAGGAACAACAGGTCCTGCCATGGCAACAGGGTATGCAGGTACTGCAATTGGCCCTGGTGCTGCTATCGGCATCATTGGTCCAGGTTGCATCATCCGATGCATATGTGACATATCTGGCCGGACCATACCCATCGGAGATGGTTGCCGTTGAAGTGGCGGCATGTTTTGTGGGATCATTTGAGGTCGTGGCACCATAGGACCTGGTCCAGGCATAGGACCACGATTAACCATAGGCTGCTGTGGCATGTTTGGGGGATTAAAGAATGGTGGTTGCTGTTGCATTTGGGGAGGTGCTGGTGGTCTGGGGAGTGGTTGATGTTGAAATGGTAGTCGTGCAGGTGGAGGATTTATGACTACTGCAGCTTCTTGAATTGCTTGGGATGCTATTTTGAATGTATTTGCAGAGATAATTGGTGGTTTGGCTATTGGATGTCCAGCTATCTCCTGTTCAAACCTAAAAGTGAGGAAGAAAAAGGAAAACATGATCATTTACACATAATTTGACCAAGAATGACCATCACTAATGTATATAGCAAAAAAGGTTGACAGGGTGAATGGCGAATGGCAATCGGCGATTGGTAGTTGCACGACTTAATGGAATTTTGGGGTAACAAGAATTGCTTCATTTTCATTAATTAAATACCCAAGCAATGCCGGTACCATGCAATAAAGACTTAATTAGACAAAGTGTTCGATAGGCGATTCATATCTTCGCACCAGATAGCGGTCTAATAGCGTGACCACAGTTCCTTTCGGTTGTGCAATCACTAATCACCGATTGCCGTTCGCCCTGTCAACCTTTTTTGAAATAGCTATATACACATGCACGCTTGAACAGGTTTAATATGAGTATCAAATTAAGTATGTCTTGGTACGTAGGTATCATAGTATCACCAATTATAACAGTATCAACTACATTTTAGAATAATTTAATATTGCCAAGCTTTCAGACAATTCGTCCATCTTCAGGGCTAGGAATTACAAAGGACCACAGTGCAAGCTAACTAGTTCTAACCAACCATCATGCACACGCAGCACACGAATAAGTTCAACAAAATACTTCTCTATGTTGGAAACTAAAAATAAGTTAAAATATTGAAAAATAATATGAGTGGGAAACTAACCAAGCCATGACTGTATCATTATAGCGTCAGTATATTGTCTATAAAGGTGTTTGAAATTCTTACTTTAACCGTGCTTTGATTGTGAATGTTTCCCAGACATATGAAAACTATATACTCTATCATAAAATGACTGTGATGCAGAGTGCAACCATGTGGTTGTCTACCTTCATTCTCTTCTTAAGGAATATAAAACGTGCGCGCATGTCTCTGTACTGTGATATAAACACGATTGAAGATGTAGAGCAAGAGAAAAGCAAGCTTAGAAACACGAGGCATAGCCGAGTGTTTCTCTTGCTTTTCAAGTGCTCTACATCTCCCAGAGTGTTTATATCACAGTACAGAGACATAAGAGATCGTTTTATATTGCTTTTATAAAATATTTTCGACGTTTTTGCGCGAACCATGTCTCTGTCCTCTGATATAAACATGGTAGCCAGCCAATCAGTGCGCGCGTTATATCTCAAATATTTTATAATTAAGGAATATAAAACATGCTTGCATGTCTCTGTACTGTGATACAAACACGATGGAAGATGTAGAGCAAGAGAAAAGCAAGCGTAGGAACATGTAGGCGTAAGCAATCGTTTTATATTGCTTTTATAAAATATTTTCGACGTTTTTTGAGCGAGCCATGTCTCTGTCGTCTGATATAAACATGGTAGCCAGCCAATCAACGCGCGCATTATATCTCAAATATTTTATAATAAAATATGTGCATTCATTCCTCAAACTCCCCAGTACTACAAAATAAATTTTCTTTTCTCGTCAGTTATATTTGAACTCTTAATTACATATTCAATAGGACAATAACATGACTTTTGGTGGGCATATTGTTTATTTGTGGCCCGAGTAGCTTCATTTGCGCCCAAGCGCAGCGATGAAAATGTAGAGTACTCAAAAAGCAAGAGAAACACTCGGCTACGTCTCATGTTCCTAAGCTTGCTTTTCTCTTGCTCTACATCTTCAATCATGTTTATATCACAGTACAGAGACATGTGCACCCGTTCTATATTCCTTAAATATTGTTAACCAAAATGCAAATAAAAGGATTTGTTAATTGTTGTTGTTGTTGTTGTTGTCATCAATTAATGGAAAAAACCCTTTGATTTGCTCGACTGTTGGTTTGGTCAGCTCTTACTATTTCAGGCAATGTCATCCGAATAATTCTCTAATGTTACTAAACTTACTTATCTAACTATTCAACAGTGAGACTAAAAGGACAGTCTCAACCAGACCAGACAAGAAACAATTGAAATCATCAAAAGGCATTTCTAGCTACCAAAACTCATCTTAGATCTAACTCGATATCACAACACTGTAAAATTTAAATCCTATACCAAGGATCCATTGTAAAACGATTACAGAGGTTTGTAAAAAGACTACAAAGAGCCAACTTCACAAAACCGTCAATCAAAAAATACGGATAGAAAATCTAGCAAATAAAATACCTTGACATCTCTTCTTCGAGCTCATTTTTTCTCTCTGACTCTTCGACACCTCCTGAAGCACTCATAGTGGGCTATTTCTGTGAAAATTCAATATTTAAGAGAGATATTGAAGAGCAAAACTTGCACTTCCTCTCACGTTTTCTGAACGTTTGTAGGAGCTTGGTAACCTGTCTCCGATTACCAGCCGAGAGGAGGCTGGTAGTGAGTGAATGAAGTACCGTCAGGGAGGGGTGTCTAGGGACTTTGTACCCTTTGTATTTATCTTGATATTTCAAGAACTAGAGTACATAGAATAACTTAAGGTATTAACAGTATCGGAGTGTAAAGCTATGACACTGGATCTTTCACAGGGAGCCAAAGCAAAACTTTTGAGCATAATAAATTATTATTACTGTGAAGGAGGAATTGCAAAAAAAAAAATCGATTACAGACTACAAACAGACTACCCAGACTACCGGGACTACCCAGACTACCGGGACTACCCAGATTACCCAGACTACCGGGACTACCCAGACTACCGGGACTACCCAGACTTCCCAGACTACCCAGACAACCCGGACTACCCAGACTACCCAGACTACCGGGACTACCCAGACTACCCAGACTACCCAGACTACCCAGACTACCCAGACTACCGGGACTACCCAGACTACCGGGACTACCCAGATTACCCAGACTACCGGGACTACCCAGACTACCGGGACTACCCAGACTTCCCAGACTACCCAGACAACCCGGACTACCCAGACTACCCAGACTACCGGGACTACCCAGACTACCCAGACTACCCAGACTACCCAGACTACCCAGACTACCCAGACTACCCAGACTACCCAGACTACCCAGACTACCCAGACTACCCAGACTACCGGGACTACCCAGACTACCGGGACTACCCAGACTACCGGGACTACCCAGACTACCGGGACTACCCAGACTACCCAGACTACCCAGACAACCCGGACTGCCCGGACTACCCAGACTACCCAGACTACCCAGACTACCGGGACTACCCGGACTACCGGGACTACCCAAACTACCCAGACTACCCAGACTACCCAGACTACCCAGACTACCCAGACTACCCGGACTACCCAGACTACCCAGACTACCCAGACTACCCAGACTACCCGGACTACCCAGACTACCCGGACTACCCAGACTACCCAGACTACCCAGACTACCCAGACTACCCAGACTACCCGGACTACCCAGACTACCCGGACTACCCAGACTACCCAGACTACCCAGACTACCCAGACTACCCAGACTACCCAGACTACCCAGACTACCCAGACTACCCAGACTACCCAAACTACCCAGACTACCCAGACTACCCAGACTACCCAGACTACCCAGACTACCCAGACTACCCAGACTACCGGGACTACCCAGACTACCGGGACTACCCAGACAACCCGGACTGCCCGGACTGCCCGGACTACCCAGACTACCCAGACTACCGGGACTACCCGGACTACCGGGACTACCGGGACTACCCAGACTACCCAGACTACCCAGACTACCCAGACTACCAGACTACCCGGACTACCCGGACTACCCAGACTACCCAGACTACCCAGACTACCCAGACTACCCAGACTACCCGGACTACCCGGACTACCCAGACTACCCAGACTACCCAGACTACCCAGACTACCCAGACTACCCGGACTACCCGGACTACCCAGACTACCCAGACTACCCAGACTACCCAGACTACCCAGACTACCCGGACTACCCAGACTACCCAGACTACCCAAACTACCCAGACTATATACCCAGACTACCCAGACTACCCGGACTACCCAGACTACCAAGACTACCCAGACTACCCGGACTACCCAGACTACCCAGACTACCCAGACTACCCAGACTACCCAGACTACACAGACTACCCAGACTACCCAGATCACCCAGACTACCGGGACTACCGGGACTACCGGTAGTCCCGGTAGTCCCGGTAGTCCCGGTAGTCTGGGACTACCGGGACTACCGGGACTACCGGGACTACCCAGACTACCCAGACTACCGGGACTACCCAGACTACCCAGACTACCGGGACTGCCGGGACTACCCAGACTACCGGGACTACCGGGACTACCCAGACTACCGGGACTACCCAGACTACCCAAACTACCCAGACTACCCAGACTACCCAGACTACCCAGACTACCCAGACTACCCAGACTACCCAGACTACCCAGACTACCCAGACTACCGGGACTACCCAGACTACCCAGACTACCCAGACTACCCAGATCACCCAGACTACCGGGACTACCGGGACTACCCAGACTACCGGGACTACCCAGACTACCCAGACTACCGGGACTGCCGGGACTACCCAGACTACCGGGACTACCGGGACTACCCAGACTACCGGGACTACCCAGACTACCCAGACTACCGGGACTACCCAGACTACCCAGACTACCCAGACTACCCAGACTACCGGGACTACCGGGACTACCCAGACTACCCAGACTACCGGGACTACCCAGACTACCGGGACTACCCAGACTACCCAGACTACCCAGACTACCCAGACTACCCAGACTACCCAGACTACCTAGACTACCCAGACTACCGGGACTACCGGGACTACCCAGACTACCCAGACTACCGGGACTACCCAGACTACCGGGACTACCCAGACTACCCAGACTACCCAGACTACCCAGACTACCCAGACTACCCAGACTACCCAGACTACCCAGACTACCCAGACTACCCAGACTACCCAGACTACCGGGACTACCCAGACTACCGGGACTACCCAGACTACCCAGACAACCCGGACTGCCCAGACTACCCAGACTACCCAGACTACCGGGACTACCCGGACTACCGGGACTACCCAGACTACCCAGACTACCCAGACTACCCAGACTACCCAGACTACCCAGACTACCCGGACTACCCGGACTACCCAGACTACCCAGACTACCCAGACTACCCGGACTACCCAGACTACCCAGACTACCCAGACTACCCAGACTACCGGGACTACCCAGACTACCGGGACTACCCAGACTACCCAGACAACCCGGACTGCCCGGACTACCCAGACTACCCAGACTACCGGGACTACCCGGACTACCGGGACTACCCAGACTACCCAGACTACCCAGACTACCCAGACTACCCAGACTACCCAGACTACCCGGACTACCCGGACTACCCAGACTACCCAGACTACCCAGACTACCCGGACTACCCAGACTACCCAGACTACCCGGACTACCCAGACTACCCAAACTACCCAGACTACCCAGACTACCCAGACTACCCAGACTACCCAGACTACCCAGACTACCCAGACTACCCAGACTACCGGGACTACCCAGACTACCGGGACTACCCAGACTACCCAGACAACCCGGACTGCCCGGACTACCCAGACTACCGGGACTACCCAGACTACCGGGACTACCCAGACTACCCAGACAACCCGGACTGCCCGGACTACCCAGACTACCCAGACTACCGGGACTACCCGGACTACCGGGACTACCCAGACTACCCAGACTACCCAGACTACCCAGACTACCCAGACTACCCAGACTACCCGGACTACCCAGACTACCCAGACTACCCAGACTACCCAAACTACCCAGACTACCCAGACTACCCAGACTACCCAGACTACCCAGACTACCCAGACTACCCAGACTACCCAGACTACCCAGACTACCGGGACTACCCAGACTACCGGGACTACCCAGACTACCCAGACAACCCAGACTACCGGGACTACCCAGACTACCCAGACAACCCGGACTGCCCGGACTACCCAGACTACCCAGACTACCGGGACTACCCAGACTACCCAGACTACCCAGACTACCCAGACTACCCGGACTACCCGGACTACCCAGACTACCCAGACTACCCAGACTACCCAGACTACCCAGACTACCCGGACTACCCGGACTACCCAGACTACCCAGACTACCCAGACTACCCAGACTACCCAGACTACCCGGACTACCCGGACTACCCAGACTACCCAGACTACCCAGACTACCCAGACTACCCAGACCTACAGACTACCGGGACTAGTCTGGGTAGTCCGGGTAATCTGGGTAGTCCGGGTAGTCTGGGCAGTCTGGGTAGTCCCGGTAGTCCCGGTAGTCCCGGTAGTCTGGGTAGTCCCGGTAGTCTGGGTAGTCTGGGTAGTCTGGGTAGTCTGGGTAGTCTGGGTAGTCTGGGTAGTCTGGGTAGTCCCGGTAGTCCCGGTAGTCTGGGTAGTCCCGGTAGTCTGGGTAGTCTGGGTAGTCTGGGTAGTCCCGGTAGTCTGGGTGATCTGGGTAGTCTGGGTAGTCTGGGTAGTCTGGGTAGTCTGGGTAGTCTGGGTAGTCTGGGTAGTCTGGGTAGTCTGGGTAGTCTGGGTAGTCTGGGTAGTCTGGGTAGTCTGGGTAGTCTGGGTAGTCTGGGTAGTCCCGGTAGTCTGGGTAGTCCCGGTAGTCCCGGTAGTCTGGGTAGTCTGGGTAGTCCCGGTAGTGTGGGTAGTCCCGGTAGTCCCAGACTACCCAGACTACCCAGACTACCCAGACTACCAGGACTGTTTTAAAACCATCTAATCAAAGTTTTTTACTTTTTCATTATTTAAACTAATTAGGTGACACTGTCTCAAGTGTTTTGAGGAAGAGGAAAGTTTTTTCTTTTAACAGAAAGCCATGTCTTAGAAATTGTGAAAAGGAGAATACACAATGCATGGGTAATACCAATTGAAAACATTCTTGGTAATAGTTATAGCAATAAAAACTTGTTAAAGGTTTTTCACAATATGTCTTTCACTGAAATTATATTCCAATATTTATTGCATTTGAATGACTATTCTTTCAGCAAATATTTTTATCAGATAACCTATCTGTTTAGTTTGTCTTTTTCTAAACATTTTTGGCCAATTACATGCTGGGCATGTCCAAGTAGCTTGATGTGGGCATGTAAATTTTGATTGCATTGCATGATGGGATACATGCCGGTCATAAAACCAGCTGGGCATGTAAACTTACTTGCATTGCATGATAAAATACATGCTCGACATGTCAAGATCATTGTTCTGCCCTAGACAGGTTGATAACCGTTCACTCGCAATGACATGCCCAGCATGTTCGTACTCAGTCCCCCTCGAACATTTCACTTCATTGTGGTTGCAAATTAATACAATAACTCTTTATTTATTGAGGATATCACAAGTAAAGCTATGCTTTTTTCCAACTTGGTCCTCCTGAAACTAATCAAATTAACAATACATTGATCCTAAAAATACTTATATGCCACTAATCTAAGTGCAGTACACAGGAATCAGACGATCCTATAGGATTATCTAATTCCCGTGCCCCACCATCAAAGTCCCGACCACCATAGGAGCAATTAAATAAACCTGGTTGATATAAATGATTTGGTGAAATTGCTGTGGGGCCTGTATGGCGTACAATGAGCCTGGAAATAATGTGTGCATACGGTTAAATATTTTTAAACTAACGCTGCTGCGTCTCAGTTGCGTTAGTATGCTTTCTTTTTCAATAGGCATGATGAAAAAAGGAAAATGCTAAATAAGTGCGCATTCAAGTAAATTAGGACCAGAAAATTTGCACATGTCAAGAATTGTCTACTACGTAGTTGAAAATGTTCTTTAGAGCGCAAAGTATAGTAAATGAAAGCATGCATTAATGGCCAGACGTCCAATAAACATTGAAATGGCTTGAACGTAGCTTGATAAAGTCTTCAGTATAAACTTCTAAAGGACATGAAATTTCACAAAAATCATGCGCATATCATAAAAAGTCTGAAAAATCAATTCAAATTTTACGTTTTGAGAACCACTGTTATCTGTTATCATGAAAAATACCGGCTTTTAGTCATGCCTAACTGCGCTAAAAGTCGAGCAGATGAAGATGAGGGTCCATGACATCCTTGGTAAACCATGCATGTGTAGTAAACCATTATTGGGGTGGTCCTTTCAAAATACAAAGTATTTTGTTATCAATAGGAGCCCTAAATTAAAAGATAATAATAATAATGATGATGATAATAATAAGAAAAAAAATATATATATAAACTAATTATTAAGATATAAAATATTAAAATACAATAAAATCTAACTAGAAATATTAATACTAACTAAAGATCATCTCTTAAATTTAGAGATATATATCATTATATAAAAGACTACTTCTTGCTTTCTAAAAAATTATTATATACTACTGAGCCATTATAAAAAAAGCTTTTCTTGGCGGTCTCAGTTCTTACTGATGGCAAGTATATAAAATTACTTCTTCTCGTGGCTCTCGAGGCAACATCCTTATTCAATTTAAAATAATTTCTTAAAAACTGTGGCACTTTGTTACTTAAACATTTCTTCACTAAACCTAAAATATGAGTATTACGACGATCCTCTAAACACTGTAATTTAAGATGGTTAATAGACGCTCTACTACTACATTTAGAATTAACGATAATTTTCGAGGCCCGTCTTTGCAACGATTCTAACCTTTCTACATCTGCTTTATTACAGCAGGCCCAAACAACATCACAGTAATCAAAAATGGGCAAAATTAACGATTTATACAACTCATGTGCTGCAGGTATAGTAAGATTCTTTCTAAGTCGTCCTAAAACACCTACTCTTTTACCAACCTTAGACTGAAGTAACATAACGAACATGGGCTTTCCATGTAAGACTATCATCAATAACGACGCCTAAATACTAAATACTAATACTAATGAAAACTGTAGTATTGCAAAAACAGATGTAAACAGTAAAGTAAGACACTAAATTTGCTGGTCCGTAACTCTTTACTCAAATATGGCTGAAAAAAGTCTCTTAATTGAATCTGGTGCGTTCACTCGCACAAGGTCACTGGAGCAATTGTGATCGAAAGGCGCACTGTAACTATTATAGCGTGCAAACTTGTGTCATTTCCATGATTTTGGATAATAGATTATGACAGTTGAATTGAAAATAATCTAATGCATTATTTTACACGCAAACATCACATCAAGTTGTTTCTGTTTTCATCAAGATATCCTCGAGTACTCATGCAGAGTTTTGAGAGGAAAACATAACAGATTACTGCAGCATTCTTATACTTAGATTCTTGCCCGTGGGAAATACTCTTCAAACGAAGCATCCCTTCAAAACAAGAAGAGAAATTTCAGTTTCTAATTTCATGAAATATGGTAGGAAATAAAATGCTTCTTGCTGATATCATATCTAAACCACCATCCACCCCACCATTAGCATATTAACTGACGACTCAGCAAGCTACATGTTTTAACATTGATTTTGGTAGAGCGCATCATTCAAGCTGGTTTGCATGCCGTCCTTTCCCTCACTCCCTTTTGGACCCCGCAACTTACTAATATATTAGTTGTATGATTACACATGCAATGCATTGCAAATGTTAGTATTAGAAAATTCTTAGTCACGCATATGTCAATACACCGTTTCACACCATGTGTCATCCATTAGATTATGAGATTCTGTGATCTTCTCAAGCGCGTTAATCACTCGAAATATTCCCCCCAACATAGAGGTATATTGCTCTACTACATTCACCAGGGAATCAAAATCTGCAATAAGAAAGACCATTGAGACATCTCTCCCAACAAAAACGAAAAGCTACTTTTAAGTCCTCTTCCTCAGAAAGAACGACTGGTACAATTCTGCATTTTTGTGATTATGCAAATATTTCCCGCGCTTTCCCAAGCACCGCGCTTTGGCCATTTTCAGTAGTCATATTCCTAGACTAGATTTGGGAACAAGAATGGGCCATATAAAATGATTAGTAATGATTAAAAGATTATATGAATACAACTTTTATTATATTTTTAGGTTTTGTTGGTTAGTTTCTTAACGATGGAGCTGATAATTACACGATTAAAATTACCTAGAGGGGCGTTGTCAACAGCTCGAGTGTCTGCTCAACTCCCTACTTACAAGACAAAAACAACTGCATAGATTCAAGTTAATTGTAAAAATAAAAGCGCCATCTTCCTTAATAATAATTATATTATAATGTTCATTCTTTATTCCTTAAGCTTCTGGCACATATGAATTCATTGTGCGTGTAGTTGGAATCCTGGTTCATAGAGCCGGACCACGCTTACGGAATGTACGTCGTTGATCTTTGCCAGAACGTTCATCCCAAAGGCCCCACCAGCTGTCAGACCTTGGTTTTGCTTGGCGTTCGTCCCAAAGGCCCCACCAGCTGTCAGACCTTGGTTTTACTTGGCGTTCGTCCCAAAGACCCCACCAGCTGTCAGACCTTGGTTTTGCTTGGCGTTCGTCCCAAAGGCCCCACCAACTGTCAGACCTTGGTTTTGCTTGGCGTTCGTCCCAAAGGCCCCACCAACTGTCAGACCTTGGTTTTGCTTCCACCCTCAGAGCGAATGCCACAAGAAGTAAGGCGACATACAGCTTCATGGTTACTGGGTCGAAACACATAAAAATACACAGAATATTAATGCGATCTTTATTTATTGCAAAGAAAGTTGTTGATTTCAGACAGTTGCTTGATTGCATGCATACTTTGTAAGTTTTCAACGTTTAAGAGGAGATGTTTTACAATGACGAGCAATATGGCGAAAAGCGCCAAAAACTAGACCTTCGTGCGAGTTTTCATCCAACTTTTCGTTCTGGATCAACACTCAAATCCTTTTTCTACCGGTTAAAAACTGATGTACCAAGATAAAATACCTGTTTAAAACGGATTTTTGAATTGTACAAGACATTTTCTTGACGTTGTGTTGGGATTAAGCTTTTTCAAGCTGAATATAAAGAAAACACACAGGCAGCAAATGAGCAAATGAAGGCCGCTTAAACCTCATTTTCGATGTAAATCAGTTTCACTATGGATTAACACTTTTATTCAACTTTCATTGGCCAAAACTACTTATAAACAACTTCAACTTTCTCACAGAAATGATTTTAGTTTTGTACAACAGCTCCCAAGACTGCAATAAAACTAAACTGTCTGTACAGGTAAAAAGGCGCACAATTTCAAGACAGTTATCAATGGCACGCTTTTTGCGTAACGATGCTCTTACAAGAAATCAAGAAGATTGTATAATAAGCTTGTTTGCTAGGAATTCTTACCTTGATAAACGAGAAGTTTTGAAAACTTTCACATATAACTTCGAAAGTCTGGGTTTCTTTATAAGATCAATTGCACCGCTGTTTGCTCAGTAGATCAGTAAATAGCATATGGTCACTTGAAGGAGAGGGCCCCTCTTTTATAGTGATGATAGATTATGTAATTTCCATAATAAATAAGTGGTTCAGTATTTTGGCGCTTAAATGCAGCAGACCAAGAGAGCTTAATTATACTCTCTTGACTGAATATTCACTTAATTCTGACGGGGCCGGGATCACGTTAATTGAAATGAAGAAATCCCCACCACGTATACATTAGCCTGTGAACAGACTCTCAGGGGAGGGGGAAGGGAGGGAGAAAGGACGGGGAAGGGAGGAAAGAGTAAAATCCCTGTCAATTCTTTTGACAAACCCTGTAAAATCCCTGTAAATTCTTTTGGCAAACCTTGTAAATTCTCTTGACAAACCCGCCTGTAAAATCCCTGTCAATTCTTTTCGCAAACCCTGTAAAATCCCTGTCAATTTCTTTAATCCATCTGAGAGAACTTGTGGCAACAGACTTTCTAGAACTTTCTATGAGATGTTGAATAACTAGTCTAAAAAACAGTAAATATTAAGATGAATCAAGAGACCATAATACTAAGAGAGCGAAGCTCAGTATTGATGTCTGTGCCATGTTCGTGGCGGCTAAGGATATTTTTAGTAACTTCGCCATCGCGCGCGCAAGGCTCTTAGACAATAGAATTCAAACGGTTCCGTCCGCGCGCACGTCAAAAATCAAATTCTATTGGTGGAGGGACTTGCGCGCGCGATGGCGAAGTTACTAAAAATAGCCTTAGCCGCCACGAACATGGCACAGACATCAATACTGAGCTTCGCTCTCTTAGTATTATGGTCTCTTGGATGAATTTGGAAAGCCGGCGAACTGACCGTTTTCAAGCCGTTGAAATATGTTGATCTCAGTAAGCTTACTCCAAAAACTTCAATTACAGTTTACCTTTAAAACAGGTACAAACTGACTAATCAGAAAATCAGAATTTGTACAGTGTATGAAAATTGAATAAGAAATAACACCAGATAGCACTTTTCGTAGTATACTCAGCAATACCTTCAAACAAAGCATTCCCTCAATATCCAAGAAGAGGAATTTCAGTTATAATTTCATGAAATATGGTAGGAAATAAAATGCTTCTTGCTAATACTTCACCTAAACCACCATCCACCCCACCTATTTGCATATTAACTGACGACTCAGTAAGCTACACGTTTTAACATTGATTTTGGTAGAGCGCACCATTCAAGCTGGTTTGCATGCCGTCCTTTCCCTCACTCCCTTTTGACCCCGCAACTTACTAATATGTTAGTTGCATGATTACACAATGCATGGCAACTCTTAGTATTAGAAAATTCTTAGTCACGCATGTGGCAATAGACCGTTTCACACCATGTGTCATTCCATTAGCATTAGATTATGAGATTCTGTGATCTTCTCAAGCGCGTTAATATCACTCGAAATATTCCCCCCAACATAGAGGTATATTGCTCTACTACATTCACCAGGGAATCAAAATCTGCAATAAGAAAGACCATTGAGACATCTCTCCCAACAAAAACGAAAAGCTACTTAAGTCCTCTTCCTCAGAAGAACGATTGGTACAATTCTGCATTTTTGTAATTATGCAAATATTTCCCGCGCTTTCTCAGGCATTGCGCCTTGGCCATTTTCAGTAGTCATATTCCTAGGAGATTTGAGAACAGGAATG
This sequence comes from Telmatactis stephensoni, assembly GCA_029948255.1. Lineage (NCBI taxonomy): Eukaryota > Metazoa > Cnidaria > Anthozoa > Actiniaria > Isophelliidae > Telmatactis > Telmatactis stephensoni. The sequence continues at coordinate 831,911 of JALIZF010001833.1, read as the reverse complement.
GGCCATATAGAATGATTAGTAATGATTAAAAGATTATATGAATACAATTTTTATTATATTTTTAGGTTTTGTTGGTTAGTTTCTTAACGATGGAGCTGATAATTACACGATTAAAATTACCTAGGGGCGTTGTCAACAGCTCAAGTGTCTGCTCTACTTCCTACTTACAAGACAAAAACAACTGCATTAATTCAAGTTAATTATAAAAATAAAGGCGCCATCTTTCTTAAGCTTCTGGCACATATGAATTCATTGTGCGTGTAGTTGGAATCCTGGTTCATAGAGCCGGACCACGCTTACGGAATGTACGTCGTTGATCTTTGCCAGAACGTTCATCCCAAAGACCCCAGTTAGACCTTGGCTTTGCTTTGTGTTCATCCCAAAGACCCCAGTTAGACCTTGGCTTTGCTTTGTGTTCGTCCCAAAGACCCCAGTTAGACCTTGGTTTTGCTTTGTGTTCATCCCAAAGACCCCAGTTAGACCTTGGCTTTGCTTTGTGTTCATCCCAAAGACCCCAATGAGACCTTGGTTTTAAAGAACATTGATATAATTGTGATCTTTATTCATTGGAAAGAAAGATGTTAATTTCAGACAGTTGCTTTATTGCAAGCATACTTTAATTGTACTTTAGATGTGACTACGAGTACGAGATTGAGTACGAGTACGAGTTTTAAAATTGGCCTTGCGTGAGTTGTTGATACTGAACTGTAGTCCTGTACATGCCATCTTCTTTCTTTTTCAGTTTCTTAATACTTAGATTTTAGCTTTTTCTGTCATTTTTGAGTATTTTTAATTTTTTGCAATCTGTTTTATAAAATATTAATATTAAATTGTATCATTAGTAATCTATGCAAATTTTATTCTATTTCTTGAATATATGAGCGATGACTGGATTGAACGGCAAAGTGTATCGTGAGAGATTTTTAATACTCTTCTTTGTTTCTAACTTAATTATAATAGCAAAATGTACATATATTCCCGATAAATTAGTAGTGAGACTGTACATTTCGTCTTCTCTAGTATTGAACACGACCTCTTATAAATGAATGAACGAACGAACGAACAAATGAATGAACGAATGAATGAATGAATAAAGTGTCAATAGCTGTCATTCAAATTATTTTAAGAGCCATTGCTCTTCAAGTTAAAATGAGCATTATTTGATTCCTACTTGGTTATTAAGAGTGGATGTTTTTCAAGTTCGAGCAGCGGAACGACAAAAACTCCTGAGTTGAAGAATAGCTGTTGTACAAATTTAAAATCATTTCTGTCAGAAAGGTTAAGTTGTTTGTAAGTAGTTTTGGCCAATGAAAGTTGAATCAAAATGTTAATCCAAAGCGAATTTGGATCGAAATGAGGTTTAGGCCTTCATTTGCTCATTTGCTGTATGTTTTTTTTTATTTTCAGATTGAAAAAAGCTTAATCCCAACACAACTTCAAGAAAAAGTCTTTGTACAATTCAAAATTCAAAATCCGTTTTAAACAGGTATTTTGTCTTTGTACATTAGGATTTGAGAGTTAATCCAGAACGAAAATTTGGAAAATTTGAAAACTCGCACGAAGATCTACTTTTTGGCGCTTTTCGCCATTATTGCTTTACATCGAAAAAAATCTCCTCTTAAAACGATAAAAATTCACTTGATCTTTTCAACATTTGATATACAGTTCCACTAAACAAATTTATATACAGTTCCTATCCTACCCCTCCTTGAGCCTTCCCTCCCTTCCCCTCTAGCTAAATTTAATGCTCGACCAAGACACATTCAGTTCACGCCATCAACATTAATCCTTACAGACCTAATCAATTTCACGCAATCGTTTACCATCCACTTATTGTGCAATTGTGTAAATGCTGTTTAAGTTCTAACAAAACATGAGCCACGCTAGCTATTCAGTAACAACATTAAAAGTGCATGGAACTTTCAAATGTGTATATATTTTCTAATCCTATTTCCGGGACTACCAGGACTACCAGGACTACCGGGACTACCGGGACTACCGGGACTACCGGGACTACCGGGACTACCGGGACTACCCAGACTACCCAGACTACCCAGACTACCCAGACTACCCAGACTACCCAGACTACCCAGACTACCCAGACTACCCAGACTACCCAGACTACCCAGACTACCCAGACTACCCAGACTACCCAGACCAGTCTGGGTAGTCTGGGTAGTCTGGGTAGTCTGGGTAGTCCGGGTAGTCCGGGTAGTCCCGGTAGTCTGGGTAGTCTGGGTAGTCCCGGTAGTCCCAGACTACCCAGACTACCAGGACTGTTTTAAAACCATCTAATCAAAGTTTTTTACTTTTTTATTATTTAAACTAATTAGGTGACACTGTCTCAAATGTTTTGAGGAAGAGGAAAGTTTTTTCTTTTAACAGAAAGCCATATCTTAGAAATTGTGAAAAGGAGAATACACAATGCATGGGTAATACCAATTGAAAACATTCTTGGTAATAGTTATAGCAATAAAAACTTGTTAAAGTTTTTTCACAATATGTCTTTCACTGAAATTATATTCCAATATTTATTGCATTTGAATGACTATTCTTTCAGCAAATATTTTTATCAGATAACCTATCTGTTTAGTTTGTCTTTTTCTAAACATTTTTGGCCAATTACATGCTGGGCATGTCCAAGTAGTTGATGTGGGCATGTAAATTTTGATTGCATTGCATGATGGGATACATGCCGGGCATAAAACCAGCTGGGCATGTAAACTAACTTGCATTGCATGATAAAATACATGCTCGACATGTCAAGATCATTGTCATGCCCTAGACAGGTTGATAGTCGTTCAATCGCAATGACATGCCCAGCATATTCGTACTCAGTCCCCCTCGAACATTTCACTTCATTGTGGTTGCAAATTAATATAATAACTCTTTATTTATTGAGGATATCACAAGTAAAGCTATGCTTTTTTCCAACTTGGTCCTCCTGAAACTAATCAAATTAACAATACATTGATCCTAAAAATACTTATATGCCACTAATCTAAGTGCAGTACACAGGAATCAGACGATCCTATAGGATTATCTAATTCCCGTGCCCCACCATCAAAGTCCCGACCACCATAGGAGCAATTAAATAAACCTGGTTGATATAAATGATTTGGTGAAATTGCTGTGGGGCCTGTATGGCGTACAGTGAGCCTGGAAATAATGCGTGCATACGGTTAAACATTTTTAAACTAACGCTGCTGCGTCTCAGTTGCGTTAGTATTTTCTTTTTCAATAGGCATGATGAAAAAAGGAAAATGCTAAATAAGTGCGCATTCAAGGAAATTAGGACCAGAAAATTTGCACATGTCAAGAATTGTATACTACGTAGTTGAAAATGTTCTTTAGAGCGCAAAATATAGTAAATGAAAGCATGCATTAATGGCTAGACGTCCAAGAAACATTGAAATGGCTTGAACGTAGCTTGATAATGTCTTATAAACTTCTAAAGGACATGAAATTTCACAAAAATCATGCGCATATCATAAAAAGTCTGAAAAATCAATTCAAATTTTACTTCCTAAGCCGTTTTGCATGAGAACTGATGTGATATATCATGAAAAATACCGGCTTTTAGTCATGCCTAACTGCGCTAAAAGTCAAGCAGGTGAAGATGAGGGTCCATGAGATCCTTGGTAAACCATGCATGGAATAAAGAGACTGAAAACATAACGAATTTCTCTATATATAGGATGCTGAGTTTCTTTACTAATTCTTTCCATTGCTACCTTACAGTTGCTGTTTTATAGAAACACTTTACAACGTCTGAAACAGGAAAGTTGACGTGGCTGTGCAAGATCGCTAGACCAACAACTGTACCTCCTTCCACACCCCCAAAACGGATTTTTTTTCACATTTTATTTCTAAAACGTGTTATAGGATGATATATCTTCAAGCTTCTTCAGTTTTAAAACTAAGAAATCCTACCGTGGGAAAAGCGATATGCCCCAGAACTATTATTAATAGAATTCCCCCTAGTTCTTAGTTGGAACATTACTTAACCTATAACCTGCATTAGGCGCCAATATCAATATGCATTGGAAATCATTCTTGCCAAACTTCATGTTTGATGATCTCATTAGTCATGACATTCAGTATGCTAGCAGAATCACTGGACAGTTATCATCGCCAAAATAACGATTGATCGAATTTCGGTTGACGGTTGACTTTTGAATTTCAGTTACTCACATGAGAGAGCTCCAAATGATCACGTGACATTAGTCCCAACTTTGTTATTGGGATGCATGTCGATCTTGGAGTACTAGATCAACGTATACTTTGAAACAAATTTTTAAAAATGTGATCATTTTGTTTAGTCTCATCTGGTGGTTAACCTCCTTTGAGCTCTCCAACTTTTCGTGAGTCAACCGAAAATCAATACAAGATCCGATTCGTTATCTTGGCGATACTAACAGTCGATTGATTTCGGAGTAACAGTTGTAGGCAAGTATAACGGCCGTAGCCTTTACTATGTTAAAGTCCTACAGGAGAAATCATGGCATTGGGCTTTCGATTCCTTTTTCTGCCAATAGTTCGTTTATCATTTGACAAAACTAATTTTTGCGCCTTGTGTAATTAATTATGGCGGCATACCTTGCCGGTAACGATGCTCTCTCTCTCCATTAACTGAACTGCGTAGATATATATTGATAGACTTCATCTCAACCCGTGAAATAGTAAGTCAGTATTATTTTTAAAAAAAAGTAAGTCAGTATTATATTTCTCTTATTTTCTTGTACACCCATTGATTCTGACACTAGTTTCTGTAAGATCTTGCAGCTATAAGTGCTGCGGAAGCCGACCGTCCACCACCATTCGTGATAATAAGTTCTTCAAGTTTCAGTTCATTGAAGATAACCGAAAAATTAATCTTCAAATTCCTAAATCTATCGAGCGGACGTAGAGACATGAATAATCGCACACTCATAAGATTTATCCAGAATAATAGTATTTTTACATCAACTAGTTAGTGAAAATTCGGTTGACACTAGTTAGTATATTTCTTGTTATTTTTACATAATCTGCGTTACCCGCGAGCATTTTCCTCCCGGGAAAATTACGTTTGCTCGCAGGGTACATCTGCATATTAGAGACCTTAAGATTGACGTTTAATTTAAAGCAAACCGCTAGCGACAAACAGCAAAAAGTGACTTTGATTTTGATTTTATATTTTACTCTAATCTTTAAATCAATACAACAAAAATATAAAGAACAAATCTCTTAAAGACATAAAAGACAAATATCTTCACTAAAGTGTACAAACGGCTGAGGAGAGACGGCTAAACTTTGGCGTTTGACGGTTGCCGTTTATAATGGCTTGTGGTGGATATTAAGGAAAATCAGTGGACACATCTTAAGCAACAGAGCAGCATTATTGATCAGTAACAACACAATATTACCACTTGAAAAGACATTGTCACAGTCTTTGTATGATGCAGGCTAATACAAACCCTCATAATTTATGTAGACGCACATCGTATGATACTTTAGGGGGTCCATATCTTTCAGGTAGCCACATTCCATGTCCTTGCGACAGCATTCACTGTTTTCATTACACTCGTCAAGGTAGTCAAGACAGGCTGGCTGGTGCTTTCCCAAATCACTTTCAAGGCGATCATCTTGGAGAGACCATGATTTCGCATCCACAGCCAGAGCAAGAGCAACAAGAAGTAAAGCAACAAATAGCTTCATGATTGGACTAAAATCAAATGGAATTCATGAGTAAAGCATGCTTTTTGGTTCCCGTCATAAATCATACAGCTTCCTTGTCTTTTATAGACCTTCTATTCCTACTTTGACATTTAAATATATTTCATTTTTCCTTAAGACGCTTAGAATTCATAATATAAAACGTGCGCGCATGTCTCTGTACTGTGCTCTGCACTCGAAAAGCAAGAGAAACACTCGACTACGCCTCGTGTTCCTAAGCTTGCTTTTCTCTTGCTCTACATCTTCCATCGTGTTTACATCACAGTACAGAGACATGCGCGCGCGTTTTATATTATAAAATATAAGATAAAGCGGCGAGTGAATTTCAATTCCCTTCTATATTCATACTAGGAAATCATACAGAATGGACGAAGACTGTACTGAAGTTAAGTCAGTAGCCAAATATATATATTGGAAAGTCAATTAAAATGAAAATATCTGTGCAAAAATAGAATTTGATCGATGTTTTGATAATTTAATGGCAAAAAAATTGGTCTAGACAAAGAAGTTCAGCGCTCAACTAGCAAATTATCCACGCGGACTACGCCCAGATACTGATGGATGGCCATTCCAGTTGGGAAACTCAAATATTTGACAAAAACTGGTAACATAGATTAAACAGATTCAAAAAACACTGATTCTCATGCAGTTCTAAAATCGTATTATAGTCCATCTTTACCTTACACTCTTGACTTGTCAAGAAAAAAATATTTCTTGAATCTGGTGCGTCACACGATTCACTCGCACCACAAGGTCACTGGAGTAATTGTGATCGAAAGGCGCACTGTAGCTCTTATAGCGTGCAAACTTGTGTCATTTCGATTCCATGATTTTAGATAATAGATTATGACAGTTGAATTGAAAATAATCTAATGCATTATTTTACACGCAAACTTCATCAAGTTGTTTCTGTTGTCATCAAGATATCCTTGAGTAGTCATGCAAAGTTTTGGGAGGGAAACATAACGAATTACTGCAGCATTCTTATGCTCAGATTCTTGTCCGTCAGAGCTCTTCAAGCGAAGCATTCCCTCAAAACTTTCATAAAATATATGGTAGGAAATCAAATGCTTCTTGCTAATACTTCACCTAAACCACCATCCACCCCACCTATTAGCATATTAACTGACCACTCAGCAAGCTACACGTTTTAACAGTGATTTTGGTAGAGCGCATCATTCAAACTGGTTTGCATGTCATCCTTTCTCCACTCCCTTTTGGACCCCTCAACTAACTAATATATTAGTTGTATGATTACACATGCTATACATTGCAACTGTTAGTATTAGAAAATTCTTAGTCACGCATATGGCAATACACCGTTTCACACCATGTGTCATCCATTAGATTATGAGATTCTGCATGTGATCTTCTCAAGCGCGTTAATCACTCGAAATATTCCACCCAACATAGAGGTATATTGCTCTACTACATTCACCAGGGAATCAAAATCTGCAATAAGAAAGAACATTGAGACATCTCTCCCAACAAAAACGAAAAGCTGCTTAAGTCCTCTTCCTCAGAAAGAACGACTGGTACAATTCTGCATTTTTGTGATTATGTAAATATTTCCCGCGCTTTCCCAAGCACCGCGCTTTGGCCATTTCATAGTCATATTCCTAGACTAGATTTGGGAACAAGAATGGGCCATATAAAATGATTAGTAATGATTAAAAGATTATATGAATACAACGTTTATTATATGTTTAGGTTTTCGTTGGTTAGTTTCTTAACGATGGAGCTGATAATTACACGATTAAAATTACCTAGGGGCGTTGTCAACAGCTCGAGTGTCTGCTCAACTCCCTACTTACAAGACAAAAACAACTGTATTAATTCAAGTTAATTGTAAAAATAAAGGCGCCATCTTCCTTAAGCTTCTGGCACATATGAATTCATTGTGCGTGTAATTGGAATCCTGGTTCATAGAGCCGGACCACGCTTACGGAATGTACGTCGTTGATCTTTGCCAGAACGTTCATCCCAAAGACCCCACCAGCTGTCAGACCTTGGTTTTGCTTGGCGTTCGTCCCAAAGGCCCCACCAACTGTCAGACCTTGGTTTTGCTTGGCGTTCGTCCCAAAGGCCCCACCAGCTGTCAACCCTTGGTTTTGCTTGGCGTTCATCCCAAAGGCCCCACCAGCTGTCAGACCTTGATTTTGCTTCCACCCTCAGAGCGATTGCCACAAGAAGTAAGGCGACATACAACTTCATGGTTACTGGGTCGAAACATAAAAAAATATAAAGAACATTAATATAATGCGATCTTTATTTATTGGAAAGAAATTAAAAGATGTTAATTTCAGACAGTTGCTTGATTACAAGCATACTTTGTACTTTAGATGTGACTACGAGTACGAGATTGAGTACGAGCACGAGTTTTAAAATTGGTCTTGCGTGAGTTGTTGATAATGAACCGTAGTCCTGCATGTACATAGATTGAAACATTAATTGTAAGAAATGGAAAATTGGTTATGATTCAGTTTTAACATGCATCCCACACAAGACCAATTTAAAAACTTGTACTCGTACTCAATCTCGTACTTGTAGTCACATCTAAAGTTCGCGGCTATTAATCCAAAGACTGCATGCAATAAAACTAAACTATCTGTACAGGTAAAAAGGCGCAGAATTTCAAGACAGTTATCAATCAGTTTTTGCGTAACGATGCTCTTACAAAAAATCAAGAAGATTGTATAATAAGCTTGTTTGCGGCTAGTAATTCTTACCTTGATAAACGAGAAGTTTTGAAAGCTTTCACCTGACTTCGAAAGTCTGGGTTTCTTTATGAGATTAGTTGCAGCGCTGTTTGCTCAGTAGATCAGTAAATACCATGTGGTCACTTGAACGAGAAGGCCTCTCTTTTATAGTGATGATCTATTTCCATAATAAATAAGTGGTTCAGCATTTTGGCTCTTACGGTAAATGCAGCAGACCAAGAGAACGTAATTATAGAGGGATTTCATGGCAGCCATGTTTGTGGGAAAGTACAATAGATTGTTTTTCAATAACAAAAGATTTTATTTCTTTTGGGAGAAAATCACTATATTATTTTGACCACAAACATTTTTGCCGTGAAATTCCTCTATACTCGCTTGAGTGAATATTCACTTCTGACGGGGGATCACGTTTATTTAAATGAAGAGAAAACGTTTAAAATCTCCACCACGTATACATTAGCCTGTGAACAGACTCTCAGGGGAGGGGGAAGGGAGGGACAAAGGACGGGGAGGGGAGGGGAGAGGAAAGTGATAGAAGAGGGAAAGTGGAGAGAGCCTACAAGAAGCATACTCCCTTTCCCTCTTCCTTATCCTTCCTCCAATATATACAGGACTAAATTAAACAGAAAACTACAATCGAAACTCTTGACATGCATTTAACTCAAGCATATTAAAAGATTAATCAGATCAAATGAACAGTCTTACATAAATAAGCCATATGATAACAACTTATTGTAAAGAAAGGTCTAAACCCAGGTGAATGAATGTTTATCGAAGTAAGTTAGATAGCATGGACTGGCGTAGTTTCTCAAGTGTCTGTTCAACTGAGTAACAATTTGTACAAACAGTCCTTCTCAGGACTACATCCACCCGGATGTTCACATTACAAATATTGTTACTTCGATAAACATGATAACAACTATATACAATTAATTTTTAACATGTCGTTTGACACTGTGAGTCAGTCAAACCAACATATAAATAGACAAACATGATAACCTTCTTGGTTTAAAATGACACAGGTAGTCCAATATCATCGTGGAACTGACAGAGTTTAATGTTTACTCTTGTGTTCCACACACTGCTTATAGGACACCCCGGGTTGTTGTAAGCAACGGAGTTTATTTCCATCCCAATCTGAAGGCCCAGTAACACGAGCAACAAAATCGTGTAACTTGTCGTGCAACGCTGTTGCATTGCAAGTTGCAGAGCAAAATTAATGTTGCTTGTATTACCACCCCGCGCGCAACAAATTTTCTTTGGTTGCAAAGAGCAGCAATAGACCATAATAACAGGTCACACCAAAATTTTACGGTGTCTGATGGTTCATGTAACGCATGCGCATGCAAGTTCTTCTGGACTCTGTTTTACCGAAGCGGTACGGGGCCCGGGTAAAAAGAGGCCTGGGTCTGGACTACTGGCTACCATTATAATGTACCATATATGAAGGACCTACCATACACGAACAAGATTCCGCTGTAAACGTGGGCATAATGCAAATTTATTCTTGGGATTTTTGGCGCGGATGTTAATGCAGTCGACTGATATGGTTTAAATATTGCGTGCTCAAGACCAATATAAAAACAGCCCTCCTTAATTCCTTTTATTGTGTTAGTAATACCAAGAGATCATAGATTTCATATAGGGTGATCGCACTTAATCCAACAGCCTGAGTGATAACATGACGAGCATGCGCGAACCGCTGGACGGAAGTAGCCTTATTACGGTTTTAACCAGGCTTAGGGCTACCTCTCTCATAAAGAGAGTCGTATATAGTCTCCCCAAAGTTTTTCGAGTACAGTCGAGTACAGAAGTGCGAACAGCTACTAGAAATTATCCTTTCAGAATTATCCATTTGTCCAAGACAAAAGAAGTTGGAGACATGCGCAGATGTTATCACTTGCTGCTACTTAATCCGCGGTGAAATGGTACTAGCTAAAGACAATAATGCAAAATAGCACAAACAAAGGATTTTATATTTTTTTAGTACAAAGTGGATTTTGTACTTTTTCACGGATTAAGTGCGATCACTCTAACTCACTTCTAAATGTAAATAGTTTAATAAGTAATATGCTATTGACAAAATAGCATAGTACAAACAAACAAAATAAACTCAAACTCATTTGAAAAGCGTCAAAAATGTAAACTCAGGAACTATACACTTTCAGTCGCCTGTGCGTTTCCATCATTAACATGTTATTTTGTCGTCTGCATGTTATTTTACTCATTTGCATCTAAATTATAAGTGAAAAAATTGCGCCAAAATTAATTGAAAATTACTATCCATGACCATCTCAATAGCGCGTTGTCCTGAAGCACGGTTAGTAATTATTTGAGCAGAGTCAGTTACAGTCAGAGCATGGTGTCAAAAAATTTCAAACCACTAGAATATATAGCATTAAACACTTTAATTCTTACAAACTAAATAGCTTTTCACATTATTTTTTTCCCTTTCGTAGCCGAGAAAATAGACAACTTTTACATAAGGTTTAAACCAATTTCAATTCTGACGAAAGGAGTTTGAGATATGTTTAGTAAGTTGGGTAGTTACTCCGAAGGATGATGGCTTCAGCTCAAGTAAAAAAGAAATCACAACTTTTACATTAGGTATAAATCGGTTTCAGTTACATCACAATCACCATTTTTGAGTCTCTAATCGCGGTACAAACATCTCTTGGTCGACAACCGTCCTCCTCTATTTGAGCAACGCAGTTGTCTTCCCTGTGAATCCGTTTCGTTGCAGCACTCGCTATTTGCAGTGCACGGCCCATACGTATAGCCAAGGCACCGTTTCTGGAATGCAACCCCCTTATCTTGATCAATTGCAAAAAGCTCATCCAAGTTGAATTTAAATTTTGCTTCCACTGTCAAGACGAGAAGTACAAGAAGTAGAGTCGTGTACAACTTCATGGCTGAGGTGACTGGAGAAGACGAAAATAAAAAGGCATATTGAATATTTTATATTAATACTTTTCTGTATTTGATACATGGGACTGAGAAAATACTAAAATTTAGCAAAATCAAACATCTTTACACAGGTAGTAGAGCGTGGACTTATTTATTCTCGGTGTACCGCTTTGAAATTCATTCCTATCGGCTGGAAAGCTATTAGGGACACAAAAGATGCGGAGTACGAGTAGGAAACAAATGTGACTCATTAGCATGTTGCAATGGGTGCTGATTGTAGTGTTCTGCAATATCAATGAGTTCCTGACAAAGGTAAAAAGTAAAGATAACCAGTTCGAAAAAGAAAACATGGGACTAGACATTTATTGTGCGTCGTATACCGACTTCGATCAACTATCAGATACTTCTCAACTATATGGTAATAAAAAACCTTAACAACAGGGTTATGAGTGGAGACGAAAAAAAGGCATGTTGAATATTTGTAATTCTAAAAATCCTTTGACTTGTGTTAGGTATATTCATGGATTCTTACCTTAGTTCAGTTTTATCGTTTGTTTTCACAACAAGGTTTCTTGACGGTTCACTGCCACCTGATTAGTGATAAATCTCTCCTGGAGGCTGCTTCTGGAGGCTGGGACATTTCCCTAGCAACGGGCTTCAGAAATACGTCCCAGCATATTTATCTAGATGGTATCACCACTGGACGAAAAAATGGATTTACAGCATGAGTAAAGCTGATGCAAAACTGTAGTAAATACCGTATTTGCTCGTATTTTTACACATTTGCTCAAATGCAAACTTTGTGTTTGACTTTATATTTACTGCACCACGGCAGTTGGTGAATACCGCTTTCATCTAAATAATAAACACTGTAGCAAATCTATAGCAAATTTGCAAAAACGCAGCGCAAACTTGAGATTTAATTGCGCTCCAATTATAGTATATTCATCGTTGTGCAAGCTATTGTAAACATGATCAAACTAAATTGCTCTTTGAAAAGTATAATTTCTAGATTTGTGTGTACGCTGTTTGATATATCGCGCTATCGCATAATATGGAAGCTAAACGTGCGTTATTGCGTCAGGACGATATAATACTCATAGAATCAAAATAATAATAATAATATCATAATTTATTTATATATTTATATGTGAATTCATATGTGAAAACTCAATAGTTTTCCGATATTATTTCCAAAGTTATTGCCAGATTCCTTTAACAGGCAGCTTTGTTCTTTTTACACCGAGTTTTAACAACCGTTAAGGCCCCTCCACCCAATTTTCTGTAACAAATTTTCTTAATTTTACAATTATTTTTTACTCGTGTGCTGTGGGTGAATTTGTGGATGAGAAAATATGGCCAAATTTCATCGAAAATTTGCCAGAGAAAACTTATACACCTATTTCAAAAATGTTATCGGATGAGAGGCCTCAAGCCCACGCGACTAGACCGAAAAGGAGTATGGGTAGCTTCAAAACCTCACTCGATTTTCGGTTTTGGACTCGACTTTTAACATCAACAATTCAAGCTCTTTGTTGCATAAGGTAGAAGCACAACACACATAATTCCGTCGGTGCAATTACATGGGCAACGGGCCAACCTAGCCGAGCCAATGCAAAGTCAAAGTCAATTCTTTATTTTCCATTTACAAATTTTACAGGTACATAGATATGCATAATGTCATAATTATAAAGTTACATAGATACACATATATATAAATACAAATATATATAAATACAAATATATATAAATACAAATATATATAAATACAAATATATATAAATACAAAATATATAAATACAAATATATATAAATACAAATATATATAAATACAAATATATATGTAAATACAACTAATATATATAAATACAACTAATATATATAAATAGTTTAGAATGTCGGGGAGTTGAAGGAACTGAAAGTTATCTCAGCGAACTCCAACAATTAAATATGACAAATGGTAATTAAGTCAGAGAGTGAGTGCAATCCGGTTAACCGGGCGAGTCCGCTTGATTCTTGTTGTTTTGGTCATGTCAAGTTTTCCAACGGCGCGAAATTACGTGAGCAAAAAAATCCCAAAATATAGTTTTTAAAATTTGAAATTTATTAATAAAAGGGATGTAAAAGTGTAAAGGAATCAATATATATAGAAAAAAACAGAGGACAACAAAAGTTGAGGGAATCCATCGAGATTCAAACCCGTAACTTTGCATTTTGGACGCGATCGCAAAGCTGCCATAAGCCATAATGTACAGGAACTGAGCCTGGGCTGCCTGTGTTTCTGTGAGCGAAGAACCGATCTGACCCAGTCCCCCTCATTTGCAAATAAAACCAAAAGACGGTCCACATTTTTCGACTCGTGTCGGCCAAAGGCCAATTAGTCTGCTAACATTAACATTTTCATGGATATATGATATACACAACTTTCATAATGGCTGCTGTAATTAGCGTAAATAAAGTGATAAATGAATATTTCTAGAAGCACAACTCTTTGCAATTATGAAGGTTTGTTGATTTATTAGGTAATGTGAGCAATTTTCTAATATAAAGAAAGTAATCAATTTTGACAAGATAAGAGGATATAAAATTTTGAAAATGCACCAAAACGAGGCCATCGAGGTATCCCATCGAAAAATACATACAAATTTGTCTAATTTTGACTGCACTTAACTTCTTTGGTATTCAACCAAAAGTGATGAAACTGTCTAGAAATATTTCTCACGAAGTACTTTCTCTCATAACATTCATCATTTCTTGCAAGAAGCTCTCATTTTTTCTACTTGAAAAAACTGAATTATAAAAGTGATGAATTTGCACTCTGTTAATAATGAAACAATAGAAAACAATAGAATTAGCATATACCATAACTTCGTTTACTCGGCAGGCATTGTCTAGACGAAGTACAAATTGCTTTTCTCTGTATTCTTTTTGTCAGTACTATTATACTATTATGTTGCATGCATTTAATTAGTGTTTGTACTCTAGCAGCATAGTCGTGGCAGTAATGCTCCTTATTAGTAACTGTGGATTATTACAAGGTCCAGCCCTGCAATTTGTTATAATTTTATCTACTTGAGTTTAAATAGACATTAAAAATATAATTAAAACATTTTTGGAAAACAATTTAAATGACACACCTAAATTGTGCCCGATAAGTATTCTACTCTGGACTGGCTCTGGTATAGGTTGTTATCAATCAAACTTTATAATCTGTGAATCTCATTATCTTCGTTTGACTGGGGGGAGGATTTCCCCCATGAGCTTTCAAATAGAAAAAATCTTTGGAAAAAATGTAACTCAGCTAAAAAAATTCCGAACAAGATAGTATATGACATATATTGATAGCCTGTGTTGCCGGCAATGCAGGCTAGTTTATTGATGGCAACCTATACAGGGTAAGAACAGTAGTACTTTCCGTTAACTTCTGTATTCTGTTCTTTTAAAATTTGTTTGTAATTATAGCTTGCGTGGCCGGCCCTTGGGGAGGGGGAAGGGGGGAGGGGATAGGGAAGGAGAGTAGGACTAGGGGAGAGGGAAAAGGAAGAAGCCGCTCCCCTCCCCTCCCCTCTCCGAGGGCCGGTAGCACAGGGTATGTAATTATCTTAGACTAAACCTAATAATATATAATCCTAATCTACGATATTCATTTGAAATTTGACCAATGATCTTTACCCTGCTAGCAGATCCCCATACTACCCCCTATAAGGGAGGAGTCTCTCCTGACAGGGTAAAGTATCATCAAAGATCAACTAAACCTGTTTTATCAACTGATATCTTAATAAACAAAGTATTATCTACAATGTAACCACCACCGGTAAGAACATCGTGAGATACAAACTTAGGAGTTCCTGAAGCAATGTTCATAGAACTCCTAGGCCTCTGAAAACTTGTACTTTTAGGATCAGGACGAAATGTGTCCGTGATGTCATTCAATCGACTTGGGTCTATCAATTTGAACGTCACTTTTTGACGAAAAGGCCAAGGTAAAAGAGAGTCGTGTTCGCCCTTCATCACCACAAAGAACATTGATAGGTGTGTTCCCTTACCAATACCGTCCCCACAGGGGTAGAGACGTCCACATACTTTGTACCCAAAGCGTCCAACGTAGAACGGTGGGCTGTATAGGGATACGGTCTTGCCGATTTGCGCCTCGTGAAATCTACGCGACCAGTCGTCAATTTTCCATATATACGATCCATCGTACGATGTAGCTTCTAGCATTTGAATACGAAGGTCGTGTTCAGCGATTCTTACTTCATTGGTTGCGCACATGTGTTCATTTCTGTCCAGGCGTCGCTCGCTGTTGGCTGCGTAACCAAAAGACCTGGGACTGGCTCCATGCTTTTCTTGTTGAATAAGTTCACTGAGTCTTTGTTCTTGATTTTGCACCAGTGAGACAATTTCTGCTAGCTGAGACTCTATCGCCGTACCGCTTTCCGTTTGATTCTGTAGACTTTGCAGCGTTTGTTGGAGTTGTTCCATGTTTGTTTTCTGTTGTTCGAAATGATTTTCTATGATTCTCAATTTCATTTGCATCGTTTGAAAATCCTGCTTGGTTAAAGCTAAAGCCTCTCTGGACGTTTCTACTTGGTTTTGAAGATGATCTTTTTCATTTTCAAGAGTCTTGATCTTTTCTTCCATCTTAGTGGCGTTCTCAGCAAACTTGGCGTTCTTTTCGCCCATGATCTGGATGTGTTTTACTAGATTTTCTTTGTCGTGTTTCTCCAGATCGCCTCTAGATCCCTAGAAAACAAATCAAATACTTGTAGAAAAACAACCACAAACCAAATACTTGTAGAAAAACAACCAGTTAATCCTTACTCTGATTTGGAAGGTGTTGTAACTTACCTTGAAATTGCAGCCATATTGTTGAAGTGGGCAGAACACAGGTGCATTTAAACATTCCTCAGTCACGTGTTTCTCCATGTCCCTTCTAAGTACTGACGCCCCACATCCCAGGGTGCACTGCACACTGATTCCAGGACATTGTGATGAGTGAGACTACAGGATAAAAAGTAATAGAGTCTTCTTTGAAATCATTTGAAAATAGTTATATACCGTATGCAGGTATCAGTCTACACAACTCAATCATAGTCATAACAGAACAAAGTCGTACGCTACGACGATATTTTTTCTTGACTTATCCAATATTTTTCACCATATTTCCCATATTTATTTCTCTCCTCCTCCTCCCCTCTCCTTCTCCCCTTCCCTCTCCTCAGTCCCCCTCCCCTCTCCCCAATCCCCTTAAACCGCCAGCTACACAGGCTATCTCTGATCCCACCGACTTGACTCCCTAATCTCGATCTAAACAGCCGTCTAATTTCCGAGGCGGCATGCATGCGAGATCAGCTGAAAAACCTTCATACCGTTCCTTAATGCGACACACTTTTCCAACTGTCTTTCAAAGTAGAGCGATAACACTAAAACCGTGAAATAACTTAGCAACTAAATAGAGACAAATAGTAGCAAAACCCTTTGTTTTCTATTGTTTCATTAGTACTATTTGTACTTTTCTTAGTTAGTACTTGTTTCACGGTTTTAGTGTTATCACTCTATACAAAAAAAATGTAATTTTTCTCTAGCTATAGTCCCGTTTTTGATGATATAAATATTCATTATTAATATGTGTGAGAATAATTAACAATAAAGTCTAAAGGAACACGCAAAAATGTCATACAGAGTCTGTGTGTTGCTTTATAACTCGTGGATTGCAAATCCACGAGTTTTTGATAATCTGTTGTCTCATCCCCCCAGATGTCTCTGAAAGGCTTAACCTATCGGTTACACACCTTTATCTTGGCTTGAGCCACCTCAGCTTGACAGTTCTCACATGTTTGTAGCCTGTAACCGCAAGCGTTTTTCACGTGATCTTCCAACTGCCGTTTTTCGATGCTTTCTTCGCAGTGTTCATTTGGACACTTGACCATCGAGTATTCACATTTACTTAGATGTTCCTAGACAATAGACAGATGTACAAACTAAGTGTTAAAATAAAGTGTAAATTGTGCATGTCTGCAGGAGAACTGAGGTGCACACATCTTATTGTTTTCTTTGAAAATTAATCAATCAATCAATTAATTATAATTAATTAATTATAATTAATTGACTAATTAAATCAAGTACAACAATGATTAATATAAAATCAAGGGCGGATCCAAGAATTTTGATCGGAAGGGGAGGGGGGGGGGAGGGGAGGGAGGGAAAGGGGTGGCTACTGGGACATGTTGGAAAAAAGGTTGCCTTGCTCATTGTTTAAAACGCTGTCCAAAAGGAACACAGGCTCTGGCTAGGAGCGTTTTAAAATGAGCGCACCGTCGGCTTCCTGGAAGATTAGCTCAGCTAAAGGAACTACGGATGTTAAACAAGGTCCTTTTTTTACGTAAAGTTCCTATGTTAAAGTTCCCATGGTAACGTTCCTATGGGAAAGTCCCAATCGTAACGTTCCCATGGTAAAGTTAAAATTATTATTTTGCTGCGGAAGTGGGAGTGCAAAAAGGGGGTGGGGTGGGTGGGTTGTCTTGCCACCCCTCCCCCCCCCCCCCCCCCTACACCACCACCACCTGAATCCGTCCTTGAAACTACAATGTCGACGTAACTCTAATAAAACACTTAAATTACCGGATCTTTAGTCACGTCAGACCATAGGACAATCAGGATCTCTGAGCATGCTTTCAGTCGTCCTTCGCTTTCTAGGTTTTCGAAAAGACAGTGAGTATACCTACACGTACTATCTAGATGTAATCTATCGTCGTCTCGGAGTAGATAGTATATATAGTGATTTTATTTAGAGCGCTTTTCATTAACCCGTGAAACACACTTTAGTGTATCACTCTTTAATACACCCTAATTATTCCATTGTGTTCTTTTGTTGTTACTTGGCTATCACACTTTATTGTTATTTGACTATCACACTTTAACTAATACAGTTTGTACGTTTCACGGGTTAATGAAAACCACTGTAACCCGTGAAAAAATAGTTCGCATACTCGTAAGTAGTAGACTCTAAACCTATTGTTCTTTTGTTCTTTATCAACTAAAACTAACTAAATCAGTCATCTTTCTTTCGCGGGTTAAATAAAATCACTATAACCAGATCTATAGATAACTAGACTTGCTCCAAGTCTCGCTCGTTAATTTTCTCTGTTGCTTGGGCTCCCTGTGGTGTATTTTGGATTTCAAATTACGACACAGGAAGCCCAAGGAATGGAAAATGACGAAGCCCATAACAACGGAAAAATTCAACGAGGGAGACTTGGAGCAAGTCTAATAGATAACTGACTACAATCATTAATTTTGCCGGTTTTCTCGGGGGGGGGGGGGGGGGAGATCAGAGTATCCAAGGACGTTCTGACTAAAGTTAGTTACGTCAACTTATTTGTATCGTGGTTTTCAGGAAGGGCCCTTATAACTCGGAAATTAATTATTAAGAGGGGATTTTTTTCAAGTTCGAGCAGTGAACGACAAAAACTCCTAAGTTGAAGAATAGCTGTTGTACAAAACTAAAATCATTTCTGTCAGAAAGTTGAAGTCGTTTGTAAGTAGTTTTGGCCGATGAAAGTTGAATCAAAGTGTTAATCCAAAGCGAAAATTTGGATCAAAAATGAGATTCAGGCCTTCATTTGCTCATTTGCTATACGTATTCTTTATATTCAGCTTGAAAAAGCTTAATCCTAACACAACTTCAAGAAAAAGTCTTTGTACAGTTCAAAAATTTGTTTTAAACAGGTATTTCATCTTGGTACATCAGTTTTTAACCGGTAGAAAAAGGATTTGAGTGTTAATCCAGAACGAAAATTTGGATTAAAACTCGCACGGAAGTCTAGTTTTTGGCGCTTTTCGCTATTATTGCTCGTCATGGAAAAAAATCTCCTCTTAACTTAAAACCGCCGTTGAACAAGGACCATTCTTACCACTAATACATTATATGCTCAGACGGTTAGTGGCCGTTCGATTACCTTCCACTCGACTTTCCTAATCTTAAAGAATGTAACCCGACTCAGGCCTTTACCTCTCACCGTCCGAACATCAATCATGTCCCTAAGGTGAAAGGGAAATGGGGAGGGAACTGGGGAGGGGGAGGGCATAGGAAGCCTATTCAGCCTCTCCCCTTCCCCTTCTCCTCTCCTCCCCTTTCCTAATTCCTTTCCCCTTAGGCCGCTACGCAGGCTAAGCCCAGGTCTAACATCCAACTAATTCACCTCAGTACTCTCAGATTGAACCGTAGCCATTACCTGTCTTCATTTGGCTCCTAAAATCGACCCAGTCATCAATTATATATACTGGGTACGCCTCGTGTTCCTAAGCTTGCTTTTCTCTTGCTCTACATCTTCCATCGTGTTTATATCACAGAACAGAGACATGCGCGCGCGTTTTATATTCGAGTTATATTTATATTAATAATACCATGATCACCTAGGGATTCATTGTTTCAAGAGGGACGTTTAATGTCTAACATCCCTCCTACCTGAATAGAAATGAGGGAGATTTAAAACTAAATTTCCCTCATACATCATTAATGAGGGAAATTTAGAGCTAAATTTCCCTCATTAATGATGTATGAGGGAAATTTAGTTCAAGATTTCCCTCATTACTATTCATGAGGTACAGTCCCTCATATGACAATCATCGGGACAATCGGAACAAAAGTGCAGGCTGTTCCGAAACTCTGTAACATCATAAGATCTCATAACGCACCGATACCTCTTACCGGGGACATTTAATCACTAATATCCCTCAGAGTCATGGTATTACTTATAATTATATAATATTTTCGACGTTTTTTGAGCGAGCTATGTCTCTGTCCTCTGATATAAACATGGTAGCCAGCCAATCAGCGCGCGCGCTATATCTCAAATATTTTATAAAATGTAATATCGATTTCCATGACATATACCTGCAAGGCCCCAAGTTCACCCAACCACGTACAGCCTTTCTTGGAGTTCAGACATAAACACTGCAACATTAAAATATCTCTTTCACAACATCGGTCGTGAAAAACGTCTTTAGGACCAAGTTCAGTGTTGTCGACTGGGCATCGAAGAGATTTGCTCGGTGAACGTCTTAAAGAAAAAAGAAACAAAGCATAAAAATATATATTGAACGTTGGGACTACCAGAATAGTGAAACAGGTTGTCAGGTTGTTGTGTAAGCATTTATTATTTCAGTCTTAAAAACTAATGCCAACGGTTATTTTTGTTTTTATGGGGGAATTTTTGAATCGAATTTCAGTCGGTTTCGATTTTCCGGATGCTTTATCATAATAGGGCTTTTTTAGATCACTGTGAAAATGAAACTTTTACATTCAAAATTCCCACCGTAATTTCCGGTAATATTTCTTCCGGTGATATTTCTAAACAAATTGTTTTGCTTAGTGACCATAAAAGCAATGACATCTATCTACAACCAACCGACTATTATGACATCATGTTGCTAGGCAACGGCCGTTTGTAACTCGTCTGTAACGAGATCAACAAAGTTGTGAAATAGGCAGACAGGCCGGCCGAGTAGCAGTGTTGAACTGCGAATACAGAACAACCATATTATTCCATGAAAGAAAATCTTCGATAATTATTTATTCACAACTTTCACAAGTATATAAAGATATCTATATTTTAGTTGTGTCTATTATGAACCCCGTGAACCGTAGAATTTGCTTGGGCGAAAAGGCATATGATAACTGAGATAGCACTGATTATCTTAACTAGCAACACAATAAGAAAACGAATAACTTGATTCTTATTTGAATTGCACAGTAAATTTTCAAAAAGACTTACCCCTTCGTTGTTTCCAAGCAATCTTCACAGAGCCTATGACCACAGCTGGTCTGCTGTGGTCGTCGAAGAACCTCATTACAAAATACGCACTTTAAATTAGAATCCACTGGCTTGGTGAAAACTAATGTAGAACTACTAAATACGTCTTTTTTACACATTTTCAAAATGTCATATGATACTGATGACAACAACCTGTTGACCGTTCTGAGTTGCAAAGCGTTTGAGCTGGTCTGCCGGCTAATAACTGATATATATACATAATATATTCATAAAGTACATCTATTTTTGGTTCGGGGAAACCCCCAGAACCAACTCATGCTACCAATCAGCCGGCTGAGAACAAGCTGGAACGATTGGTGCCCGGTTGTTTTGAGATTTATCAAGTGACTGAAAAACAGAATATATATAAAGCAATTACACAGAGCGAAAAAAGTTTCAATCGAAATTATTGCTGTAGTTGCATACAAAGTAGATTTTGTGGTAATACAAAATTATAACCAAAGCGTATTATGTATTACGCCATATACATACTGTTGCATGTAACACGTACGATTGCGGCATGCAATGAAAGGTCAAGAGATATAGCATTCTCTTACGTTTATAATAATATAAATGAAAAAATTACTCGATTCTGATTGGTCGAGAACAGTGCAGTTCAAGTGTAACACAGTGCAAAAGAGCTGTAATACAGTGCAAATTACCTTTGAATTTATAATTTCAAAGTCGCATTAAGATCAATTTTTCCTTATACTGCTATTGTAAAACATAACCAAGAATTACAAATATGGAGGTTTTCATCCATTAAAGTACATGTTTGTTTGAAAAAAAATGGCAAAAACTATGAGGATCTGGTCACCAGTTAAACAATTTTTGATGACTTGCGCGCGCCACTGACGCCATCACATCTCAACGAGCGCGCGCCGAAAGTTTTCTTCTCGATATTTTATTTTATTTTCTTAAAAAAACACTGTTTATTTTCTCGAAGTTTTTCATGTATATTATTAAAAGGTAATCATACGATTTCTCGTTCAATTTGGAATTAATTCGCACGAATGTGTTTTTCAAAGAGTATCAAAATTGCAAATTGAACTCGAAACCGTATGATTACCTATACTTATATATTTTCTGCTGTGTCCCCTATTTAGTAAGAGAATATTTCTCTGGCTAGAATTAGTTCCTTAGTTGACACTCAATTTTTTCCTCTGTTAAGAAAAGAAATGCCTATGAAAATGTAATATCCAAACAAGAAACTAATATTTACGTTACAGCACGTACTGAGTGCAACAGTGCACGAAAAGCGATTGCGGAACATTGTACGTGCTGAAACTGACGCACACACTGCTGGGACGGAAAACCCCCACATGGTAGACGTGACATGTTGTAAAATGAGGAGTCGTTGGACTGGAATGGACTGGAATGGGACTGCACTCAAAGTGCACTCAAAATGGACTCGAAATGGACTCAAAATGGACTCAAAATGGACTCAAAATGGACTCAAAATGGACTCAAAATGGACTCAAAATGGACTCAAAATGGACTCAAAATGGACTCAAAATGGCTCAGAATGAATTTAAAAATCTTACTACAAACAGACTGCATGCATTCCGAAAATTAGTTTGGCGTCCTCTTACGGTAACGTTTGCCGTGCACGTGACCATGGGAAAACACTGTAAAAGTGAATAAAAATCCACCAAAAAACTAAGGAACGGGCGAGAAAATAAGCTCAGAGTAATGCCCCGACCAATGAACTCTTCAAGCCCCGTACGAGCAATGCAGTGGCGGATCCAGGGGGGTCGAAAGGGTCCATGAAACCCTCCCCCCTTGGAGGTTTGATTTTTTTTGGTAATAAAAATATGTCATATATATTTTAATGGAAAAAATATTAGAAATTTAATTTACCTGTAAGTCTCGTTACTAGATAGTAAATTAGGTCCTCCCCCCTTGGAGGTTTGATTTTTTTTGGTAATAAAAATATGTCATATATATTTTAATGGAAAAAATATTAGAAATTTAATTTACCTGTAAGTCTCGTTACTAGATAGTAAATTAGGTGATTAAAGGCAATTTTTTGTCAAACATCAACCAAACAAAATAGTATTATATACATGCATTTTGAGAAACGGAACCCCCCTTGAAAAATCCTGGATCCGCCACTGCAATGTCAGCAATCGAAATACATCAATTGTTGAATTCATATTAGAAGACGGAAAACTCGTCTCGGCCGGAATTTCGTCTCAGAAAAAAAAACGACTAATGTGAATTTAAGGACGGTTAACCGTTTTAGTTTTCTGACAAATAAATAAAAAAATAAAAAAATAAATAAATCCTGGGACAGACAGAAAACCCGTCGCGATTTTCACGTCTAATAGGAATTTAGGACGGGTTTTCGGTCACTGACGAGTTTCTCGTCCAACTTTTTCGTCGATTTGGCCGGGAATGTAAGACGGGCGACCCTATATCGCGGAATGACGGAATGGCGGAAAACACCTCCAAATCCTAAAAGGCGGAACGACGGAAAATACCCCCGAATACTAAAACGCGGAATCAACAAAATCACAAAAATTAAAAACAAATTCAAAAAACTAAACTAATATAAACATATCTACGCATAGTTCAGTTTTAATTATAGTATCATCAGTTACACTTGGCGTTTAGTTCATTCACGCCACTGATGTTATATTTAGACTTCCGCCGGGTTTTTTTACTGCAAGATATTGATTGTTTAGAAACATGAGAACCTAACTGCTCATTACCATAAATAATAAGAAATATACTCTAGCAATAAATGATCATTTATCACAAATCCTCCATCCTTCCGTATATTTATCAAGTGATAAATTCATTAATTCACGATTATGCAAATTATGTCACTCACTCTAAACTTCAGGTCTCGATATACGGTGCTAAGTTCCGTTACAATAATTTTCGGTGATTTGTTCCTACAGTATAGTACTCGAGAAGCTTTGAACGTAATGTACATGTAACTGTTGTAGATTTGTGTACAAGCAACAATTTTTAGGGACATGATCTCAGCTCGGTAAAAATTGCTCGATAATGACCTTAACTTACTTCGTGCTCTACACGGGTCTACACTCCGGGAAGATTGTATGTGTCGGATGTTAGGCGAAAATGCTAATAGATAATTTCTTATTCCTTGCCACATATTGTATTGAACTACTCTCAGTTCCCTAGCTCATGCACCTTGGAATATGATTTTCATTGCATCTCCTTTGAGCTGTTGTACACTCGGACGTAAAAACCTTTCTCATGGAATGGACTTTGTAGTCGCTTTCGTCAAGCAACAAAAATCGTCGCAAGTCCAACATCAACGAGTCATCCAAGCATTTAGTGTTTGTACTCTATCAGCACGAGAGTAAATGTTGAAATAAAAAGCATGAAACGAAATCATAGTTTGAGTACGAACTGCCGCCTGCCGAAACGGGTCTCGAGTAGAACAAACAATGCTCGGCACTGAAATAATTTTTTTGTAATTTTTGTACAAAACAACGCATTCATTGACAAAATAGCTTTTAATGCTTATAGAAATCAAATTATTCACTTTTTTATATTTTCTATTATATTTTTCATTTTTTCTATGAATTATCTTTGAAACTGATAACAAGCCTTTGGGAAAATTTTATTTCTAAATGTTTCTCTTCTTGATTGGAAGGTAAAGGCCGATTTACGCGGTACGATTTTGCCTACAACTTGTCGCATGCAACCTGCCTACGACATGTCTTAAGCACCATTCACACGCTCACGACTATCACGCTATTTTCCTACGACTGTCGTAGGATTTTGAATCATGCGACAAATTTTAGGCCGCATACGACCGTCTAAGAGGAGTCGATTGACACGGCACGACTTTGATCTAAGATGTGTTGTATACGTCAAGTCGCGTGCGACAATCGTACCGTGTAAATCAGCCTTTAAAGACGATCCGAAGAAATGACAAACAATGAAGTAGATATTGATACATGCAGTTGACAACAGAGTGCCCTGATCAGGAAGGCGGGCTAAGGGACATGAAAGCATTGATTGATTAAGATGCTGATCATATCTGACAAATATTTAGACATCTGTGTTAATATAGACATTTAATAGTTACGACCGTAATAGATCGGCATTAGAAGCTATATACGTGAAACCCATCAGAGCAAGCATTTATTCAGCAATTTTAAGGAGCTTTTTTCCACCCATCGCACCACATGTAGTCGTGTTATTTGAAAATTTGTCTGTTCAATGTTATTCTGAGTCCATTCTGAATCCATTCTGAGTCTAGTCCAAGTCCAGTTCAGTCCAGTCCAGTCCAGTCAAACATGCCGTGACCTGATTAAGGGATCAGCGTGCCCAAACGTCGTTGCGCAAAAAAAATCTCTTAATCCCGCTATTGTTATCGAGAACAACCGGAGCAGAACGATCGCTTCCCGTTTGAATCAAGACGCAATTTCCTGAAATTTTTTACATCGCTTTAGAATCGCCTTTAAAAGTCATATCCCAAATTTAAGACTCCATAATTCTGAATTCACGGAATAAAATTCCTCGAAGCTCTGTGAACTGTTAGGTCGTGCTTCCAAGATCAATCTCCAGAATTTGGTAAAGATTCTATAGCAAAGTTTATGAAAAGTGTGTTTTATGGGATTTCCCCATAATATGCATAAATTAACGCCGATTGTCATGCCAAACCCAACTCTCAAACTTCAATCCTTCAGAGGAAATGACCGACCAGGGGAAATGAGGGGATTTTTAAACCGTTTATTTGGTATTGGTTGGGTGACCAGGAAAGCTTAAAATATTTCTTGATACTGCGGTTTTCGATATTCTGCGAACTCTGACCTTCAAACAGTCCGTTGGAATTTGGTTAGTCACTTCCGTCCACCAAAACAAAACTCATCAAAAATTTAATACTAAAAGCTCCTAAAGTCCCACAAAATGACCAAATACGATCTTTAGACGATATATATTAGCTATACTATCATTTTGGAATTAATAGTTCTTCGTATCAGTGATTTCTAATTTTGATAGACAGAAGAAAAAACGTAAATTTGCAGTTGGCGTTTGAAAGTCAGAGTTCGCAGATAAACCGTAGTAAAGTAGAGGGAAGTAAAGATACTTGTAAGTATGACGTCGCATTTCCCCCTGACATCACATTCCCCCGTTCGTCGTCATTAATTGTATTCCTGGTCCAAATAGACATTTCCAATTTAGGGGAATATAGGCGGAACAGTCAAACCATATTCCGCTTTTGTTATGCAAATACACTTTTAATTTGATTGTTACCAATTTTGTAGCTAGACTACCCGAGAAATGTTTTAAAATATATCGAAAAACCGTAGTAAAGTAGAGGGAAGTAAAGATACTTGTAAGTATGACGTCGCATTCCCCCCTGACGTCACATTTCCCCGTTCGTAATTAATTTTATTCCTGGTCCAAATAGACATTTCCAATTT
The DNA here is from genome assembly GCA_029948255.1 of Telmatactis stephensoni. NCBI lineage: Eukaryota > Metazoa > Cnidaria > Anthozoa > Actiniaria > Isophelliidae > Telmatactis > Telmatactis stephensoni. The sequence continues at coordinate 805,343 of JALIZF010001833.1, read as the reverse complement.
AGGGGAATATAGGCGGAACAGGCAAACCATATTCCGCTTTTGTTATGCAAATGCACTTTTAATTTGATTGTTACCAATTTTGTAGCTAGACTACCTGAGAAATGTTTTCTAAAATAGTGATGAATTGTCGTGGCCATTGCTCTTGGCAACGAAAATGATGACTCTCTGAACCTCAACATGCAACCGCGCGCGCGTACACGAACGTTTTTTCGGTCTATCATTCTTATTCTATTTTTGTATTTTGTTATCAATTTATTTCAGCATAGTAAAGTACTGTCCAAATCGTGTCTTCTACACCTGGTTATCTTGACGAACTTAATAAACCAGTCAACGGATCAATGGATTTACAAGGATGTATAATTCATAATTACTGTTCACTACAGTAATCATCAGTAATTATATGAGTTATTATAAAGTGTAAGCTATTTGTGATCAAGGGATTTTATTCCACAACGCAGACTCATAGAGAATATTACTAGTGGAACGTATTAGCGGTAACTTGTTGTGGATTTTGAATGAGTAAATAAATGTGTCCATTGCAGAAGACATCTCCAGAAAAACAAAATGTGATTGATAATGATTTCAACTTTGCTCAATCAACCAATGAAGTCGGTGACATCGCTCAATATATAATTACATGAATTTTCGAACTGTATATATATCCCAGCTAATGCAAAATAAAATAATAGGAGTGCAGAGGGTCGGTTTGCTATAAAAGGATCACCCTCTCAAGGCCAATTTTCACGGTACAATTTTTGCCTACAACTTGTCGCATGCAACAACCCTACAACTTGCTTACAACTGTTGCGTGCGACAAGAACAAAAGGTTGTAAGATTTTCAAACATGTTTTAAAACCTGGGAACAGTTGTAAGCAAGTAGTAGGGTTGTTGCATGCGAACCCCAAAGAGGGATTTGGGCGTGGCTCCTTTCCCAATTGGGATCACGTGTCATTCCTTGGGTATTCTTGTACACATTATTTGTAATTTTTCATTACAGAGCTTGATTTTCATAAACCCGTGAAATAGTTAGCATGTTTAGTACTATTACATTAATTCTCTTCTCAGCTATTCTATAAATCTATTAGGGCTGGTTTTCACGAGCGACGGAAGCAGAAGCGGAAGCAACGTACGCAGACTCACTGTTGCATTTCTCACCTAGGTGTGAAAAAAGGCAATTAACATGGATACTGAGTCTGCATATGATCCATCCATTTTCCTCGCTCGTGAAAACCAGCCCTTACACTTCAAGTTTATTAGCCTTCGTGGACTGGCGAGGGGGAGGGGGAGGGGAGGGTAAGGAAGGGAAGCAAGGGCCAGCCACACAGACTAGAAGTTTATTCAAAAAGTAATCAAGTCAAGAGAGATTAATAGTCACACCCTACAGATATCTAAGTTAATCTAGGCAGGTTATGAACAGATATAATAAATAACTAATTACAAGATATATAATAACACTCTAATAAATACACCTTGACTTGATTTACACACCCTTATTGCACAGCACCCCTAATTTTGGGTACGATGACCCATCATTTTGGCACGGCCCCCGCGTAATTATCAGTGTGTGAAATAACAGTTTTTGGCCTTACAGGGGTGCCGTACTCAAAATAAAGCGACCACGTGCCACAATTTAGGTGTGCCGTACCATATAAAGGTTTCAGTGTAATTCGGGCTTTTTGTTTCACGGGTAAAAGAAAACCACTCTAGTGTCACTATCCCTGTTTTACCATCTTTTCCTACTCCACGTGGTTTCTATCGTACTCTCGTATTCTATCGTTTGGTCACGCGTAGGGCAAAACTTTTAGCGCTAAAAAGTTACGAAACGCGTGGATTTTGATCCGCTGCTCCGTTTTTTGTCCCTGGTGAGTAATCTAGAGCAGTACCTATGATTCTTCGGCTTCCCTTTCTACGATATACGCCACGTCCTTTAAGGTGGCCCGTACCTATTGATTTGTTTGTCAGACATAAATTTTAATCGCGTCTTTTTACATCAAAACCTTGTCCGATTTCTGAGAAATTTGCAGCCATTTGTCCACAAGCCTTGAAATCTGTACCGATAATGATTTTTCTGCGAATTAGACCAAGTATATTTTAGCAATATTTCCAAAGTGGTCTCGTGGTGTTTTGCGTACTTCGAGTATTTTTTACGCTGTCGTTATATCCAAGAACAGAAATACAGCATCTGTGGAAACTTTGGCGATTTAAAGAAAATCAAACAGATTAAATCTCATAAAATCACTTTGAAATGCTGTGCATTTGTCTGAGTTTTTCTATGCAGTTTTCCGCTTGTCTGAAGCTCATCAATTTTGCGAGATATTAGAGGAAAACCATTTTTGACGATGTTTGATTTTCGCTATTTTAAAAACGTTGATCGATTTAATTATAACACCATTTAAAACTTCAATCTTAGCCTCATGTTTGGTGTAGAAACCAAGTCGATTGGTGCGCATTAAGTTGTCCATTGCGCCAAATGAAAATGTGCGGTGCGGTCTGAAAACAACTACTTCGAGTCACCTTAAATATGGGCTCATTCCTACTTTCCCCCCACCTAACCTCCCTCCCCTCCCCACACAATGCTTTATGTTTTTTTTTTTTTACTTTCATTTCTTTCTGGTTTACTTTTCATTTTTATTAACTACGAAATTGAATTTCAACCTACTATTTTTTATTCGCCACTTTTCTGCTTTCTCAGCTTTTTACATTTTTTTTCTTTTTTTCTTTTTCTTTTTCCGTGCACATGAATACTAAATTGCATTTCTACCTACTTCACTGAAAGTGTCGCGTAACAATGATATTAAGCATAAATGTAGCAATACATCTATTACAGATACAAGAGGTAGTACACCTATGTACTAGTCTAAAGATCAACTAAACCTGTTTTATCAACTGATATCTTAATAAACAAAGTATTATCTACAATGTATCCACCACTGGTAAGAACTTCATGAGATACAAACTTAGGAGTTCCTGAAACAATGTTCATAGAACTCCTAGGCCTCTGAAAACTTGTACTTTTGGGATCAGGACGAAATGTGTCCGTGATGTCATTCAATCGACTTGGGTCTATCAATTTGAACGTCACTTTTTGACGAAAAGGCCAAGGTAAAAGAGAGTCATATTCGCCTTTCATCGCCACAAAGAACATTGAGAGGTGTGTTCCCTTACCAATACTGTCCCCACAGGGGTAGAGACGTCCACACACTTTGTACCCAAAGCGTCCAACGTAGAACGGTGGGCTGTATAGGGATACGGTCTTGCCGATTTGCGCCTCGTGAAATCTACGCGACCAGTCGTCAATTTTCCATATATACGATCCATCGTACGATGTAGCTTCTAGCATTTGAATGCTTCTTACTTCATTGGTTGCGCACATGTGTTCATTTCTGAACAGGCGTCGCTCGCTGTTGGCTGGGTAACCAAGAGACTTGGGACTGGCTCCATAGTTGTTTTGTTGAACAAGTTCATCGAGTCTTTGTTCTTGATTTTGCACCAGTGAGACGATTTCTGCTAGCTGGGACTCTATCGCCGTGCCGCTTTCCGATTGATTCTGTAGGCTTTGCAGCGTTTGTTGGAGTTGTTCCATGTTTGTTTTCTGTTGTTCAAAATGATTTTCTATGATTCTCAGTTTCATTTGCATCGTTTGAAAATCCTGCTTGGTCAAAGCTAAAGCCTCTCTGGACGTTTGTACTTGGTTTTGAAGACGATCTTTTTCATTTTCAAGAGTCTTGATCTTTTCTCCCATCTTAGTGGCGTTCTCAACAAACTTGGCGTTCTTTTCTCCCATGATCTGGATGTGTTTTACTAGATTTTCTTTGTCGTGTTTCTCCAGATCGCCTCTAGATCCCTAGAAAACAAATCAAATACTTGTAGAAAAACAACCACAAACCAAATACTTGTAGAAAAACAACCAGCAAATCCTTACTCTGATTTGGAAGGTGTTGTAACTTACCTTGAAATTGCAGCCATATTGTTGAAGTGGGCAGAACACAGGTGCATTTAAACATTCCACAGTCACATGTTTCTCCATGTCTCTTCTAAGTACTGACGCCCCACATCCCAGGGTGCACTGCACACTGATTCCAGGACATTGTGATGAGTGAGACTACAAGATAAAAAGTAATAGAGTCTTGTATGAAATCATTTGAAAATAATTCTATACCCTAGTATACCGTATGCAGGTATCAGTCTACACAACTTATCATAGTCATAACAGAACAAAGTCGTACGCTACGACGATATTTTTTCTCGACTTATCCAATATTTTTCACCCATATTTCCCATATCGTATCTCAGATCCCACCGACTTGATCCGTGGTCTTGTCCCTTGTCTCGACCTAAACAGCCGTCTAATTTCCAAGGCGGCATGCATGCGAGATCAGTTGATAAACCCTCATCCTATATTCCTTGACATGACACTAATACAGATAAGTACCTGCAGGAGATAAGGTGTGACCGCTGACTCGGACGTTTTTACTCGATCTTTCACCAATACACACTTTTCCCACTGTCGTCTTTCAAAGTATACAAGAAAATGTAATTGTTCTCTAGCTGTATATAGACCTCTTTTTGATGATGTAAATATTATTTATTTATTAAATGTGTGTGAATAATTAAAATCTAAAAGAACACTTTAATGATTTAAACTCTAAAGGAACACGCAGAAATGTCATATTACGGTGGCCCTGAGGTGACATCCACTTTTTTTAGCGACCTTTTACATTTTAGCGACGTTTTTAGCGACTTTTTTAGCGACTTTCCTTTGCCGCTGGGCGTTTTATTACGGGCTCATTCCCTCCACATGCAGGCAGACCAAGCTCAGCTCTTGTACATTATGTGGCTTCACGATCGCGTTCAAATAGGAAGGTTGCGGGTTCGAATCTTGAAGGATTCGAACAACTTTTTTATCCTCTGTTTTTATCTATTGATTTCTTTACACTTATAAATCCCTTTTATCAATAATTTTTTATTTTTAAAGCTGTATTTTTGGTTTTTTTCTCCTTACTAAACCCGGAAGAAAAGCCGGCTGGAAGTCATTCGCCGGTAATCCCAATTCGTGGCCAAAATCTATCAAATCTCCAATCAAATCACACATCGCTAACGGCAGTTTAAGAACAATGTCTAAAACAACTTCTCAGCGAATTTGGATGAAAAGCGACCTACGGTTCAGGAGACTGATCCTAAGATTTTCAACTCATATTAGAGCCTTTGGCCAAGAATCGTAGACACCACCATATCATGTGATTTCAAGTAAATTTTAGAACATTTATATATATTGGTAACTCTAAGTATAATCATGTCTTTACTTGAATCGCCTTTAAAGACCACGAGCATTTTTGCAAAGAAATCTAAACCATTATCGGCTCAAGTAAATGCTTGAAATTTAGGCCTTGAGATGAATGAGCCCGAAATAACCGTCCAGCGGCCACTAAAAAAGTCGTTAAAAAAGTCACTAAAAAGTCGCTAAAATGTGAAAAGTCGCTAAAAAAGTGGATGTCACCTCAGGGCCACCGTATCATACAGAATCTGCGTATGTTGCTTTTTGTAGTCGTGTCTCTGAAAGGCTTACACACCTTCATTTTGGCTTGAGCCACCTCAGCTTCACAGTTCTCACATGTTTGCAGTCTGTAATCGCAAGGGTTTTTCACTTGAATTTCCAAATGCCGCCGTCTTTCGATGCTTTCTTCGCAGTGTTCAATTGGACACTTGACCATAGAGTATTCACAATTACTTAGATGTTCCTAGACAATAGACAGATGTACAACTATATGAGTGTTAAAATAAAGTGTAAATTGTGTATGTCTGCAGGCTACTGATAAATAACAATTTATGTGAATCTCGTACCTCAATTTACATAAATTTCATTTTGGATCGATCGTTTCGTTGTTCAAGTAGGTATATTCACTTTTCTGAACAGAGGGTATCCAAATTGAGATAACAGTTGAGTAGCTTTGGGCAGTGGTTCATTGATAAATGAAAATGTAACAGCTGACTAAAATTTCATCAATTCGTTTAAGAATGTTTGTCAACTTTTTTATAAAAATCGACAAACATTTTAAAACCGCGAGGTTATTTCTTTGCGGTATTACCTGTCACTTCATTTGTCTCCTAAAATCGACCCAGTCATCAAGCAATATATAGTGGGTGTAATATAATGTAATATCGATTTCCATGACATACCTGCAAGGCCCCAAGTTCACCCAACCACGTACAGCCTTTCTTGGAGTTAAGACATAAACACTGCAACGTTAAAATATCTCTTTCACAACATCGGTCGTGAAAAACGTCTTTAGGACCAAGTTCAGTGTTGTCGACTGGGCATCGAAGAGATTTGCTCGGTGAACGTCTTAAAGAAAAAAGAAACAAAGAAAAAAATATTCGAACGTATTAGGTCGTTGTGTAAGCATCTATAATTTCTTAAAAATTAATGCCAACATTTATTTTTTGTTTTTATGGGGAATTTTTGATGTCACGAGATCAACAAAGTTGTGAAATAGGCAGACAGACCGGCCAAGTAGCAATGAACTGCGAATACAGAACAACCATATTCCATGAAAGAAAATCTTCGGTGATAATTTAATGATTCACAACTTTCACAAACTTGTATATATAGATATTTATTTTAGTTGTGTCTAGATATCCGGCAGCCGGTCACAACCTTCAAAAGACTAAATGCCCGGAAGTCTGAATTGTTTTTACAAAAATCAATAAAAAAATAGATTCAAGGCATCGAATCCCTCTATATTTGTTGGGAAATGTCAAGCGCTTTTCTTGAATGAGAAGCCAGACGTCAATAGAATGCCATTCTCTGTAGAACCATAGTTAACTATGGTAGAACGGAGTCATCTCTTCGCGACTTTTCTTTTCAAGAATTGTCAAATTTCAAAAAGCAACGAATTATATAGTCGATACTAATAAATAAAGTCATTATATAGTGGAGACGCTCCAAAGACTTACCCCTTCGTTATTTCCAAGCAATCTTCACAGAGCCTATGACCACAGCTGGTCTGTTGTGGTCGTCGAAGAACCTCATTACAAACTACGCACTTTAAATTAGAATCCACTGGCTTGGTGAAAACTAATGTAGAACTACTAAATACGTCTTTTTTCTCCATTTTCAAAATGTCATATAATACTGATGCCAATAACCTGTTGACCGTTCTGAGCACAGGGAGCCCGGCTTTTAAGAGTCGTAAATGAACGAATAAATCAATTAGTATTTTGGGTGTCCTGTGTTGAGATTTGAAACGAGACGCTAATAATGGAGAGTTTCCGGTAATCGTAACTGCCAGTAGCCTGATAGGAGATTACATGGGGTAACTTGAGAGCAGTTTGAAATTCAAATCTAACGTATCAGTGTAACGCACTCTCTTTAGTAACAGTCAATAAGAGAGAAGGGCTGAAACAAAGCGAGTTTAACGTTACATGTGCACCAGTAGTTGATGGGACCAGTGTTAATGAGCTTTAGAAGAAGGTTAACATTCATCGGAGGAGAATATGTCACTTTTATTATGCACAGGGGGTAGCTGGTAAAAGTCTCCAATACCAATAACTGACTTGCAAGCCACCAAAACTAAATCGTTTCCTCTCACCCTTCTTGATATAATTATATAAATTCGATTGATTCGAAGACATGCTTACTCAGCCATCTTTTACAAGCTTCGTCGTTTGATTTCACAAGATTAAGAAGGCTTTCAGAAGAGCTCGTCCATCCTTAATCCCTGCAAACGAATGGAGTGTTCTTGTTCCAACAGAATTTGGAAGATTGGAACACGCGATTCCAGTACTACAGGTCACAAAAACTTTTCTATTTAGCTTTGTTAGCCCTTAATCTTGTGACCACAAATGATTTTCCGGTCCCTCCTTTGCCAGTAATGAATAGTGAGTGCCCAGATACACTTAGATCGACCGCAACTTGTTGTTCTATTTTTAAAGCCATAAACTATGATTATTATAAATGTTTTAATACTTTGAATTGGCGGCAAACGACAAAAATAGAACGCCGCATTTCAATTAAACTATCATAAATCTGTCAAAGTCTATTGTTTGAAAGCGGACATTTACCAGAAAGGTCACGTTTCCAGAGCTTACTGGTCCCATCAACTACTGGCGCACATAAATTTAAAGCAAGGCTTCCAGATAACACAGTTTTTTAAGCCATATATTATTATTTTCTATCAATGAGACATGCAGTCATTAGGTTTATTTATCAGGTGATCGTTTGGTGTCTTAAATGCCGGCAAACAACTCCGATGAATAATTTTAACAGGGGTTTCAAAATTGGCACTGAAATTTGTTTCAGCCCTTCTCTCTTATTGACTGTTACTAAAGAGAGTGCGTTACACTGATATGTTAATTAGATTTGAATTTCAAACTGCTCTCAAGTTACCCCATGTAATCTCCTATCAGGTTACTGGCAGTTACGATTACCGGAAACTCTCCATTATTAGCGTCTCGTTTCAAATCTCAACACAGGAAACCCAAAATACTAATTGATTTATTCGTTCATTTACGACTCTTAAAAGCCGGGCTCCCTGTGTTCTGAGTTGCAAAGCGTTTGAGGCAGGTCAGCCGGCTAGTAGCTGATATATATACATAATATATTGATAAAGTATCTATTTTTGGATCGGGGAAACCCCCAGAATGAACTCATGCTACCAATCAGATCTATTTGTTGTCAGACTCTTGCTGACCAAAATCACTGATAGCTAAACTTACTGTAAACTCCACATGAATCCCAATTGCCTCACTAGTGAAGCTTGTCACTTACGGCACAACAAATCTCAGAGATCTAGATACAGCTTTGAAAGTAACTACCTTAGAGAGTTCATGAGAGTTGCGGAACAAACTTTGTATCAAAGCATGGCATGCAAATGTATAAATAAGCATTTGTTGTAACATTCTTTTGCAAAGTAGTTTTCAAGTTGTTTTATTACAGAAATGACACATGCGAATTTCAATCAATTTCCCAAGCGGATTTGCGGTTTCAAACGATTTTTCTTGTGGATTTGCGGATTTTGGCAATTCCCCATGTGCCCCTCATACTGGAGATACCCAGAGGCTCTGGGAGATACCGGTCAAAGAGTGTCGCAATTAGTGAGACCGTGCGACTGCGAGACAGGGTATATTTTTGTTGTTGTTGTTGTTGATTCCCATTGTTTTCAATCTTCGAGACTCTGAGACAGTTTTTCAGTAGCGAAAAATCAAGACTTCGATACCCTCGAAGTTTGACGAAAATTTTGTGAGACTCTGACTTTCTCGCCATTCTACACCCCTAGAGCAGTGAGAGCAAATTAATATATCTTGGCTGTTGGTAAAAAGCGGCAGGAAAGGTGGGTTGCGGACTGGACTATCATGGCTCTATTGGTGCGGACTATGTGCGGATTTTTTCCTAAATAATTTATTTTTGTCGCACATTTTTAAACTTTTTTTAACTTTTAATTTTTCAAGAGAACCAATGAGCAGTACTATGGATATCCATCGTACTAACATCGATGCTAGTAGACCTTTTTCAGGATGTTAGTAGACTTTTTTCAGGCAAGTTTAAAATCCTGTATTTAAAGACTAACTATCCTTATTATGTATACACCTATTTCAAAAAAGGTTGTCACCGCTAAGAGCGATAGGCGATAGGTCATTCCAAGACCGCAAAGCACTATTGATTTCTAATTGATTTACATATGAATTGCCAAATATTTAATGGAAGAGTGTAAAGCTTTAGGATGGCTTAATTAAGAAATCAAAATTGCTTTGCAGTCTTGGAATGACCTATGACCTATCGCCTATCGCTCTTAGCGGTGACAACCTTTTTTGAAATAGGTGTATAAGAAGTAGGAAGTGTAACGAGTCACGTATGCAGGACCCACACAGGGAAGAACCTAGTTTTCAAATGATTAACGTTTTGGGGTGCAGTTATAGCTCTACCATGCAGTCATCGTTCATTTTCTATACTGCTTCACAGAGTCATTACACACCACGAAAACCGGGTTTGAAGGCACCAGAATGGCTCCGAAAGTCACACTCGAAGTGCAAACGCTTTAATAACATGCCGATCATAATGGGATAAAATGCTGCGTGTGCTTCCACTTCAGTTTTGAACATTTTATGACGTCAAGAGTGTGTCAATAAGAGGACAGACAACTCAAAACCATATCTTCAATTTGTTAAATTTTTCTCTATTTACTAGTAAATGTTATATCATGACGTGCATGTGCATGACAATTATATATATTGTTCATTTTGAAATGCTGTAGCATTGCGTCCAATTTGTTAACAATAAAGGAAAAATAACGTGAAAAAAATGTCAGTGGGATCAATATTTGCACCAAGGATCAGGGATCAAAAATTTCTAAAAATTAGGGCTCAGGGATCAAAATTTCCGTAAAAATCCGGGATCAGTGGGACGATGCTCAGAAACAGTGGAAATTGGGACCTATTATAATATTCCTTTTCGAAGTAGAACTTCAATGTATCGAGTTTTGATATATATCATGTATCAGTGATTGCTCATCTGCATTTTATTTGATATGCAATCACTCTGATCCCCTCTGGCGACCATAATCCTTAGCGTCAAAACAATAAAATGTTTTGGTGTGACGTCATTATACGATAGGGCAATTTAGGGGAATATATATAGGCGGAACAGGCAAACCATATTCCGCTTTTGTTATGCAAATGCACTTTTAATTTGATTGTTACCAATTTTGTAGCTAGACTAGCCTTCTCCGCAGGCAACTCCTTTTCTTTCTCTTGGGCTTCCTGTTGCAAAGATGAGAGACTGGGGACGAGCAAAAAAGGATAAGGGTCTTACCTCCAGTCTTCGCTCTTCCCGTTCGATCCCACAGGAAACCCAATAAAGGAAAGGAAAGGAGTAGCCTGCAGAGGAGGCTATAGCTAGACTACCTGAGAAATGTTTTCTAAAATAGTGATGAATTGTCGTGGCCACTGCTCTTGGCAACCGACGAAATTGATGACTCTCTGAACCCCAACAACCGCGCGCGCAGTCTCATCCACGATACTATTTGTAGCCAGTTTTACTCTTGACTGGTTGTCGACATTGTAAGCCATTGCAATCAACGTGAATAAACGATTGTTAATAATAATGATACCGACAAGCCGCCACCATTAAATAGTGATCCTACGTGTTACGGGGAATAAGCTTTGGATTCCTGTGGCGAGAACGAACTTTGTTTTTGAAGCCGCACCACCGAGGGCACAACGTTTGCAAACGAAAAAGGCTGGTCACGTGATCCTCTTTGCCGCCTGCCTTTCCCGTGTACGTTAACACAAGCTCTCTAAATATCTAGGGATCGAAATGCCACGGGGCTGGCCTGAAAACGAGGAAAGTCGGCTAACAATAAATTTGTCAGTCTCCAGGAAAGATTTTATCATTTTCTCGAGGAAATTTTACTTTTTAAATATTTTTCGCCGAGAGTAATACAAAAAATAGCGACCTTTTTGGCGGTTTTCTAAAAGTTAGAAAGATTTTCGTACCAAAACACTCGATAAACCAGTCAACTGTTGACAAAAACAATTATATATATTGCGCGACGATGGTGCTTAATTGAGCAAAGTGGAAATAGGTCACGTTCGAGATTTCAAGATTCCTAGCATGACAGCGAGGCTCACAGGAGTAAACTGCCAAAATAACCACCTAGCAGAAAGAGAATAAGTGTATACGATACTGGAAATTATTTAGAAATTAGTAGAAACTAGTTTTCTGACCTAAAATCACGAATAATGTGTCGCTTTTTATTCTAATTATTACCACCGTGTGCATAATTACGCGTCCAGCCAGACTAAAGTTCGATTGGGATTTGGTCAATAAGCTACCAGGAAGCCAGCAAAGTGTACAGGCATTAGAGAGATTAAGCATCACGTACACGAGAAACAGCAAACGGCAAAGAGGATCGCGTCTGGCTTTGCTGTTTCAACGCGAGGATGGATCATTTTGCGTTTGCCGTAAACGTGAAAAGTCGCTCTTTCGTTTGGGTACCAAACGCGCCACGTCAGGTGCGAAATTCGTAGGTCACGTGATCCTCTCTGCCGTTTGCCGTTCCCCATGTACGTAATGTACTTAATCTCTCTATTGTATAGAAAACTCCGCCGCTGTCTGGATTTTTGGTAGCCTATTGACCAAATTAATTCCCAATCGAGACTATAGTCTGGCAGAACGCGTAGTTTTGCACACGGTGGTAATAAATGACCTTTCGATCAAATGACACATTATCTGTGATTAAACATAAACACTAAAGAATTTCACTTGCTGAAGCTAAAATCAAGACCAAACCTGAAAAAGAGTGATTTTTTACATAATACCCTTAGTCCTTTACGGTCTTGTTGCGTAGGCTTGAGACCTCTCGTACGACAACCTTTTTTGAAATAGGTGTATATCATATTAAGAGGAGATTTTTTTCAATGACGAGCAATAATGGCGAAAAGCGCCAAAAACTAGACTTTCGTGCGAGTTTTAATCCAAATTTTCGTTCTGGATTAACACTCAAATCCTTTTTCTACCGGTTAAAAACTGATGTACCAAGATGAAATACCTGTTTAAAACAAATTTTTGAACTGTACAAAGACTTTTTCTTGAAGTTGTTTTAGGATTACGCTTTTTCAAGCTGAATCTAAAGAATACGTATAGCAAATGAGCAAATGAAGGCCTAAACCTCCTTTTTGATCCAAATTTTCGCTTTGGATTAACACTTTGATTCAACTTTCATCGGCCAAAACTACTTACAAACAACTTCAACTTTCTGACAGAAATGATTTTAGATTTGTACAACAGCTATTCTTGAACTCAGGAGTTTTTGTCGTTCACTGCTCGAACTTGAAAAAAATCCCCTCTTAATGCATTATAAATTATAGAATCGCAGGGGGTCTCAGTTCGCTATAAAAGAATCAGCTTGAGTGATTCCATTCAAATACTACAGACAAAGTGACAACGATCGAACAACCAAGAAATGTTTTTGTGAAAGACAAGGCTGAAAGGTGAGATAGATTAATCAAAATTACCGTGAATCCAGGCTGCAACTTTCACACATTTTCAACTTATCAGGAGCGAATTGAAGACAAATGCCAACGGCTCTTTTTTGTTTGTTTGTTTGGTACCCGGGGGGAACTCCGATCGTAAATGGACGGGAATGCTCGTCGTACCTTTTAGGGGTCAAAATCTGCAATCTGGTACCTTTTAGGGTGTCTCAGACTTAATTGGACTACCAGAGACATAGCTGGTACCTTTTAGGGACTGTTTTGGGGTAAATAAACTACCTAAAATAAGCATGAAAGGGACGATTTCGATGATCTGAATTGACTTCAAAGCACATCGATAACAAAGTGTTTCATTACTTTAATTCTTTATTATTGTTTTTGAATTGGTACCTTTAAGGGGTAGAAATCAATTGTTGCCACTCCCACTCAGGTACCTTTTAGGGGTCATTTTCAAAATTTCCGACGATCGAGCATCCCCGTCCTCTTATATATAGGAGTTCCCCCCCCCCCCCGTTTTGTTATTTGTTTTTCGACTCAGAGAAAATAGGCAGGAACTATGTCACTGTATGAGACAACCTTTTTCTAGTCTTATGTCACTTTGGACCTTCAAATAATATAATTCTAACACAGAAAACCTTGTACAAAAGAAATTGTGAATACCAGGGGAGGCATATAAGACAGGTCAAACAAACTCCCACTTTCTTCGTATTTTCCTCAGTCCAGGTATGAAGCTGTACATCGCCATACTTCTTGTAACTCTTGCTCTGACCGGGGAAGCAAAATCAAGGTCTAACTTGGGTTTTTGGGATGAACGGCGTTATGACGAAGAAGGATGCCGTGACCGCCCAAGGGAGTGCACTTCTGATAGTCAATGCTGCGATAAAACAGACTGGGCGAACAGAAAACTTCGTTGCTTACAACAAACTGATGAAGGAGGACCGATGCCCTATAAGCAGTGTTTGTATTACCCAGGAATACAAAAGTAAACATTTGACTACCTGTGGTATTTTTTAAGATCTTTGATTGGTTCATTAACCTGACTCAAACTGTGCACCTAAATTGATAGTTGTTTACATAAAGTTGCCATTACTAAACTTCCAACCCTAATTACGCGTCCAGCCAGACTTAAGTCTCGATTGGGAATTTGGTCAATAGGCTACCAAAAATCCAGACAGAGGCGGAGTTTTCTATACAATGTCGGTACACTTTGCTGGCTTTCCGGTAGCCTATTGAGCAAATCCCAATCGCGAGACTTTAGTCTGGCTGGACGCGTAATTATGCACACAGTGGTAATGTTCTTTTATATTGTGCAAGTAAAAAATAATTCTTGTGAGATGTCAAAATAAAAGTAACTAGCACATCTACTAAATGCATACAGTTGTCTGGTGTATCGAGTGTTTTGGTACGAAAATCTATCAAAGCAAATAATGCCGTTGCAGTTGTAGAAGTCTTTACAGCAAACAATTTAGATATATAGTGAAATAAAAAGTTGAATAAACTGGTATATTCGCAGGGAATATTTTTGCGTGTGAGATATAATGCATGATAATAGAAGAACAAAGGCAAACACTAATAGCTGTTGACAGACAAATAAAAGGTCTTTACTACTGCTGCTGGACCAAACGTTTCCCCTACAGATATATTTATGAACTAAACTGAACAGTTTCGTCTCAAAACGTATATCTATAACCACAAACTCTATATTTGATTATTAACAATCGACTTAAACGCTCTCAGACCAGCGCACGTAGTTCGCATATCTTTCGGCTTCAGACTTCGCCTCTACTTCGGAAATTTCCGAATACTCATTAAGCCCATAGTATCTACGACTTTCAGAGCATCAATACCGCGCTTATCGAAAATTGATCAAACGTTTCCCCTACAGATATATTTCTGGACTAAACTGCACGGTTTGGTCTCAAACCGTATATTTATAAGCACAAACCCTATATTTGATTGCGCACGTAGTTCGCGTATCTTTCGGCTTGACACTCTCCTTCGGAGATTTCCGAATTTCACCCGAAGTTCGCCCGAAAATCACTCACTCACTCACTCACTCATGACCGATGGCATAGTGTGTTAGTAACCACAATAAACCAGTCAACGGATCAATGGAATTACAAGGATGTGTAATTCATAATTACTGTTCACTACAGTAATCATCAGTAATTATATGAGTTATTATAAAGTGTAAGCTATTTGTGATCAAGGGATTTTATTCCACAACGCAGACTCATAGAGAATATTACTAGTGGAACGTATTAGTGGTAACTTGTTGTGGATTTTGAATGAGTAAATAAATGTGTCCATTGCAGAAGACATCTCCAGAAAAACAAAATGTGATTGATAATGATTTCAACTTTGCTCAATCAACCAATGAAATCATGGTTTGAATGATTACATGAATTTTCGAACTGTATATATATCCCAGCTAATGCAAAATAAAATTGGGTAGGTTTGCTAGAAAAGGATCACCCTCTCAAGGCCAATTTTCACGATACAATTTTTGCTTACAACTTCTCGCATGCAACAACCCTACAACTTGCTTACAACTGTTGCGTTCGACAAGAACAAAAGGTTGTAAGATTTTCAAACATGTTTTACAACCTGGGAACAGTTGTAAGCAAGTAGTAGGGTTGTTGCATGCGAACCCCAAAGAGGGATTTGGGCGTGGCTCCTTTCCCAATTGGGATCACGTGTCATTCCTTGGGTATTCTTGTACACATTATTTGTAATTTTTCATTACAGAGCTTGATTTTCATAAACCCGTGAAATAGTTAGCATGTTTAGTACTATTACATTAATGCTCTTCTCAACTACTGTATAAATCTATTCGGGGCTGGTTTTCACGAGCGACGGAAGCAGAAGCGGAAGCAACGTACGCAGACTCACTGTTGTATTTCTCATCTAGGCGTGAAAAATAGACAATGAACAGTGCATACTGAGTCTGCGCATGATCCATCCACTTCCCTCGCTTGTGAAAACCAGCCCTTACACTTCAAGTTTATTAGCCTTCGTGGACTGGCGAGGGGGAGGGGGAGGGGAGGGTAAGGAAGGGAAGCAAGGGCCAGCCGCACAGACTAGAAGTTTATTTAAAAAGTAATCAAGTCAAGAGAGAATAAAATTATTAAAACCCTGCAGATATCTAGTAAATATACCCTGCAGATATCTATATAATATAAACTCTAATATATACACCTTAGCTTTATTTACACAACCATTTATAGCACGGCTAATTTTTGGTACGATGACCATCATTTTGTCACGGCCCCCGTAATTATCATCGTGTGAAAAGACAATTTTTGGCCTTAAAGGTACCGTACCCAAAATAAAGGGAGCACGTGACACAATTCAAGGGTGCCGTCCCACATAAAGGTTTCAGTGTAATTCGGGCTTTTGTTTCACGAGTTGAAAAAAAAACACTTTATCCGCTGCTAGAGTGATCGCACTTAACCCGTGAAAAAGTACAAAATCTAATTAGTACTAAATAGTACAAAGTCCTTTGTTTTCCATTGTTTAATAGTGCTATTTTGTATTATTTAGCTAGTACAATTTCACGGGTTAAGTGCGATCACTCCACTACCATCTTAGCCACAAGTTTATTTTAATATGGAAAACATTACGTCCAAAGCTGAAAAGTCTACTGACCAAAAGGAGTCAAAACCTGAATAGAACAATAGGCAAGAAGAGTTTGTATAGACTTTTTATTGACTTTTTGTATTTTGTTATTGATACATTACAACATAAATGTTCAGATTCTTCTAAAAAACTTGACTTTGAATTGTGAATATACACATAAAGCATAAAATAAGATGTTTTAGAGAAAAGATGGATGTAAATTTGTGATTAAGTCTTCTTTGGTGGAGGCCTGAAACATATATACATAAAAATAAGTGTAGAATAAAAATTGTAACTTGCAAAGTATGACAGATGTAATATTTGGGTTTCCTGTGGAATATAAAGGGCGCCATTTTGGAATGGCAGCTAGCCATTGTCTTTATGTGTTTCCCAGTTAAATATAGTGCAGATATCAAGAATCAGATGTAGAGCGAGTTTCAGGTGAGGTGCAGAGTTATAGAAATGGGAACTATCCAGATTACATTTTGGAAACGTATTGGGAAGAAAAGGGTTTGGGTAAAACAGTGCTTGCAATTTGTTCAAATAACAAAGAATTGTAAAACAAAACAAAGGACAGAGATTACATGTAGAACAAAAGGCATTGTTCATCATAATCTACACATTCTTTGTTTTCAATTTTTGAACAAATCACAAGCTTCATTCTAATGGTGGTGGACAACCCAAGGGTTTAACTTCCTCTCAGAAGGGGTGTGTGTATCCCCCCTTCCTTAAATCCACCCATAAAACCAATATCTACACACCTATAAGTGCCAACTACAACTGCATGGTCTCTCTCGTAAGGCTCGAGAGTTAGTTGTTCTTGTGGCTTCATTTTTTCTGCTTGCATCTTTTTGACTTCATCAGCAAAAACTGCTGCTGGTTGTGCTGTCGAATCAATACAGTTTGCCTAAAAATAGCAAGAAATTAAACCCTGAACATTCTGTGTTCTAACAGGGGTGGGGTATGTGTGGTGTGTGTGTGTGTGTGTATGTTGGGGGGGGGGGGAAGTGGCTACAACAAAATTAATATCATTTTAAACCTTAATACACTTGATGTATACAAAAATACGTTTAATACTAGACATATTTCGGCATAACCCATGCCATCTTCAGTAGATATTTTAAACCTTCTTGTGCAAGAGTATATGGTTATTTATGGTCTTCTTTATAACATTTTGCAAGTAAAATCTGGTGTAAGAATTGAAGTGAATAAATCTGTAGGGGAGGGGCTCTCCTACTCCCTATCTCTTTCACATTACACTCTCATCATCAAATTAGTCCTTCATCGAGAAGGAACTCATGATGTCCAAATTCATACCTTAATAGATATTACAAAGTGACCACCATTTTTTAGGAACATATGAGCATTGATTGCAACAATACGAGCTTGATCTGGCTGTGCAACATCAGCGAATATTGTGTCTACCATACCTAAAGAAAATAAAACAATTAAATGTGGAAACAAGCTGAGAAAACAGTATTAAAGTAACCTACCAGTGTTTGATAATTAAATTTGAAAATGCGCAACTCTAAATTTCAAGTAAATATAGCCAACATTTAAGGGCATTCAAGCTTATATTTCAATACAATACAATACAATACAATACAATACAATACAATACAATACAATACAATACAATACAATACAATACAATACAATACAATACAATACAATACAATACAATACAATTTTATTAGGAAATCCTTGAAAGGTTTTTCATTCCTAATTTACAATAGGATATAAATATTATAATTTTTTCAGGTATAATTTATATAATTTGTCTAAAAATGTGATCTACATGTATGCTTGAGAAACCATTAGTCAGTGAAAAACAGTGGCTGATGACACTACTGAAGAATGCTGAACTTCAGCAATACTTACCAACAAGCATTCTGTATTTGTGTGGATGTCGTGCATCTTCAATAATAGGGATGATGTTTGTTCTTTTTTTAGCTACATTTAAGAGATCTCTGCCAGATCTGTGTGAAAATTCTACTGCATATACAAGACCATCCTGTAATCAAACCACAAAACATATACTGAGAAATGAGTGACAGCATTATTAGAGTACAACTGTAGATATTGTATGACTGTGAACACCACATGGTCACTGCATGGTTACGGCAGGAATTTCAAATGTTTTTATATACAACACGGCACTGACATGGACACGGCATGGTATGGTCCATTTCGTACTCATGTGAAATGTTTTATTGTATTAGGACAATCATTGCTTGTCCATACTTTACATCCGGTAATCTTTACCTCTAAGTAGATTTATTTTAAATTTATTTTATTTAAAGTTATTTTGATTACAATTATTTTTATAGTTTTATTAAGATAAGGTTATGATTATATTATATATTCTTCCTTCCTGAATTATTAAGGAACTTACAGGTCCAACGACATCTGACACATGTGAAACTGTTGTACCAGAAGCGGCACCAAGATAAAGTACTTTACTGCCAGGAGGCATGTGAATTTTATCAATTCCACCCAGAATAGCTGCTGCAAGTTTCGATCTGAATGGATTCCAAACTCTGTACTCTATTTTTTCTCCTTCACCAACACCCTAACAACGTAACAAGAGATATCTAAATAAATAATGTTTTGTACATGCATATAGTGCATTTCACATAGCTTTTGATAAGCAGGTTCTGAAGTTTGTTTGGAAGTAGTGAAGTGCAACTTAGTAAGACCTCTGCTTACAGACAACTCCATAATATGGACACCTCTCTATAACAGACAGGTCTTTCTGTCACCACAGCTGTAATCTTCATACATTTCCTTGTAAGTGAAACCTCTATAAAATGGACACCTCTTTATTACATACACTTTCCTTGGGTCATTTGGTCTGGTGTCTGCTTTAAGAGGATCCACTTTGGAAGTCTACCACAAATTTTATTAACCCAACTTTGAACTTGCTTCTAGAATTGTAATGAAAACTACAATCAAGGTACACTAAGAATGAGTTGTACTACAAAACAAGGCAACTCTTTTTTTTAACTTGAAATTTTCATTAAAATATAACAATGCTTGAATCAAGAAACTTGACTTTTACATAAAATTTGTATTTAACAACTTTCCAAATATGCATGGAAGGTAAGTTCAAAGTTTCCCAACAAAGTTGTTTATGCATTTCCAAGTAAAACTTAAACTTTGGAACTCCTGAACAACTGTCAAAAGTTATGTGAAATGCACTGTAAAGATCAAACTATGGTAAGAATAAAATCAACAGTAAAGCCTAGCATCTGAAAATGTCACTCATTGTTGAGGCCATACCCTCAACAAGGTTTGTATTTTTCCCGCCGTCCCGTCCCACGTGTGTTTGCTAACCGGCTAACCTTGCGGTCGTGTTTTGTGTGCATGCATGTGTGTGTTTTGTGTTGCGAGTGTGAATTTCCCGTGTTGCCGTGTTCTCATCAATTGGTGAGTTTGTATTGCTTTGCTTGCTTGCATTCCATTCATGTATCGTAACGCTATGTTCTTTATTGTAGGATTTTACTGTTTTCTTTGTTTTATACCGTGTTTGTGCCCGCGTGTAAAACCTTTTGATCAAGAATTAAAGTAACCATTGTCACACTCGTTCAACCACTGCTACACTCATCATCACAATGAGCTGAGCCAAGGGTTTTACTGTATAAAGTTAGATATATATACATGTAATGAACATACATCAATAGAAATTCTCTTTTCACCATAAACAGCTTCACCGGGAACCATGTTTTTTGTAACCAAAGCATCTTCTTTCCCTCTTGCAATGAATACACCTAGTGGTTCAGGACAAACATTGTGAGAACACTCTCTCGGTTTGAGCTCACAAATACATACGAGATTATCAATTAACAGGGTTTGTTTTGTTTGGTGTTTCACTGTATTCAACTTCATCACATTGGATTAGTGAGATTATTATTCAAAGTAAACAAGAAGTACTGCAAAATGGTCCACTTGGTAATTGGTTACTGTGTGATTGATCAACTGTTGCTTACTTTACCAAAGCTCAATTTAGCCAATAATTTATCACCCTTGATCTCCCATTCCCTTCTTCAGCAAAAATTGAAGACAGCAAATTTGCATTTTTAAATTTGTATCCATGGGGTTGCTCATCACCCTTCCTTGCAACCAAGTGCTGAATTACAAAGGGCACAGCTCAACGTGATTGAGTCGAAGGTATACAAGGGTGTTTTCATTACAAGACAGTTGCACATTTACACAATCATTTACATACAAATTTACATACACACACGTAGCAGCCACCATATGACCCATGTCTGATCACGGAGCACAGCTTAGATCAAAATTGGTTTGTTTTTACTAAGGAAGGAAAAACTGGAGTACACAGAGAAAAAAAGCCTCGAAGCAAGGGAGAGAATGAACAAGAAACTCATGCCACATGTGATGCCTGTCCCGGAATTGAACTTGGGACCACAGAGGTGACAGACTAGCACTCTCTTCTTCAATAAAGACTATTATTACTATTTCTCTCAATGCTCGGCCAACCTTGCTCCACTTGCCATGATTGACCAATAGCTACCTCCTTACTGGTATGGCTTGCTCCTCATGGCTCTACTACACTCTCTGGCTTCCTCCCTCCACACCTTTGCAATGAACAAGTTAATGAATACAATCTAACTGTACCTTCATGTCTGTGAGGTTCAATTGTTACTCTAGCTCCCCCTCTCATTCCACCTCTCCCTATAAACAAACATTGAAAGAAAATTTTTTCAGTTTACAACCACAACAAAATTATTTCAGGTTAGAATTTTTCATTTCGGTAACTTACCTCCTCCTCTTCCACCTCCTCGGCCGCCTCTAAATCCTCCACGGCCACCACCTCTGCCACCTCCCCCACGGCCACCACCACCTCGACCTATAAACAAGTTAAGTTAAAAGTGAAGCAACAGGTGATGCAGTAATGACGTCCGAGAATGACTGTAGAAAAATGGTGGGTGTCCATAAAAACACACAGAGTATAAATAGCTGGCCACAGGTTAATGGAATGAAAAGAAAACAGTTCAGCTTGCTTTAAGTTAAGGAACTCATTTCAAATATTCTCAAATACACTGTAGTATATGACTGAGAAAAAAGTTTTGTGCAATTCTTATGTGACTGTGAAAATGGCACAAATCAGTCATGGCAGGAATTGTGAATGTTTTCATAAACGACACAGTCATGCCATTGCACAGTCCATGTCACACTCATGCAAAAGCTGTTTTTTGGCTGAGTCAATTTTGGTTGATTATATGACCATGATTTTTGCAGTTGGAGGAACTAGCTTGAATGATTCTAATTACTTACCCCGTCCACCAAAACCACCTCTACCACCACCACCACGTCCTCCTCCTCCTCTGGGTGAAAATCCTAGCATAATAAGATAGCATTATCAGTATACAGTCTATGACTCCTATTTGAGGTTAAGGCTTTCTAGACAACAAATTTCAAGGCTTTGAAAATCATAATAATTTAAGTTTAATTTAACATAATAACTCAAGGTTCTTTTAATGATGTGAGTTCACTCTTATTAATATTTTGCAGTGCTTTACAAAATGTGACTCTGGAAAATCCATAGACTACAGTCACATGGATTTTACTAAGTAATTAACATTTTCAATTGTGAAAGAAAATTATGATAAACAACACAAAGGTCCTTCATTTAGGGACTTCCAAGAGTGACTGCACTTAAGATAATGTTTCAAAATAGTCTAGGCTCACAAATTTTACGATGCAAAACACGACAATCAAGGGGAAATGAGAAGTTTTCAAAGTTATACACCATCAATCGACATCAATCGTGGTTTGCATGCTTTTTGAGTGTTTCAAAACACGTGAACATTTACAACACCAAACCACCTCAGAAACCAACCAGACTCACAAACAATCACCCAAATAATAGAAAGTTGTATTACTCAGAAGAAAATGCCTATAAATGCTTCAAAAAGGCAATAAAAATGGAGTAAACAACACTAACCTGGCTTTCCCATCTTGAATTCTTCTTTGCACGTGCTACAAACAAACTAATGCGCATGCGTTGTTCAAGTACCCAGTGCATGCTGGGTACCGGCCTCCTCGTCAGAGAATCCAAGATGGCGCAGAAGATAGTTTCGTGGGGCCAAAAAATGGCCACAAGAGCACCCGCTCTAGCCACGAAGTACGGATTTCAAATCACAGGTAAAAAGTTTAGGTCTTGATGAACCCTTCTTGGTAATTATTTGTTATGTAAAGATCTTTTTGGCTTGAAATTTTGAGGATTATGTTACTATAGTATTGTTGTTGGATTCAGCTAAACTTTGATGATGGAAAGGTTTTGCGTGAATATTTCTTTATCTTCGATTTTCCAACCATTAATTTAGATCTTTTTTGCAAAGCACCCTACATTCCTTATTTCATGATCAAACTTCTTTGCTAAAGTAAGATAGATATTTGATGTTTATCAATGTTTATTGTACAACACATTTGCACATGTAAGTTAAGTTACTCATGAAAAGGTTTTGTGTAATACGTGTTTCGTATAATTTGGTATCATTTAATCCAGCTGTCTGATTAGCTTAGATGACTCAGTGCTGCAATCAAGCTATAATGTGTACTGTCCTCTTGGAGAAGGATGTAAAACTGAAGGTCCTATCCCTGTTCTTTGCATTACTAAACCAATTAGGAAAGATATTTAGACCTCACTCAGCATTTGCCTTTGTATAGCAGATTCCATATGACTGTGCAAAACGCATAGCACAGGCCATGCCATTGTATGTTATTATATACCCTTGTTGATACACATGCTCTGATTGGCCAAAAGCTGTGCTTTATCAGAGAATGGAGCACAGTTCTGATGTCAGCAGTGCAAGCTTGACTGCATGCACACACCTTTTGAATTTTTGTACAGAGAAAACTGAACTTTTTCCCCTAGATATTTACTTCAAAATATATGATAAAACAAATAGAACATCTTTTTCCATGCTCCATTCATTAATACACCACTTAGGAAGTGCCGAGAGCATGAAAGAAATGTAACGAGAGCAAGACTGCTACGGTTCGTGCTCTTCTTACACTACTTTCATGCTCTCGTCACTTCCTAAGTGCTGTATTACTGAATGGAGCTCTGAAAAAGCTGTTCTATTTGTTAAATAAATATTTATCTCATTATCTGTTTGAGTGATGGGCAAAATTGCACACCATGAGCTATGAACCAGAAAATATTCTTTAGAAAACTTGAAATTAAGCTGATATACATTCTGCACAGCATGTGATGTCTCTTGATAGCAACTTCTATATTGAAATCATTATAATAAAATCTAATTTCAATTCTCTCAGCTGCTGCCAAAAGACGTCAACCAGCATTAGAGAAATTCTGGAACAATGCTAAAGTAGAAATGGCCCCACCAGGACCAGCAGACTGGCCAGCCATCAAGAGAGCATTTGGAAATCTTAAAGATGCCACCATAACTGGTAGATTTCTTAACGTCACTGTCAAAGAAGGTGTAGCCAATACTCTTGTTGCCGTGGAGATAGCGATGTGGTTCTATATAGGAGAAATTATTGGAAGAAGAAGCATTGTTGGTTACAATGTATAATGAACTGTTCTTGATTAGTTGTGTGTTTATTAATTCTGTAAATGGTTGATAATTTGCCATGAATTGGGATTGTCATGTAAGTTGTATTTTAAAGCTCGAGATTTGTACCAGAGCATGTGAGAATGACGTGTGAAGATCTTTGAATAAATTACCAGCTTCTTATTAAACCAGAGTTGAAGTTTTTCTTTTGTAAATCTATTATGACAATTTTCATTTTTACATACCAGAGAAAAGATGGAAAAAAAGAGAAATGATCATTACATGACAGAGAAAAGTTTGTGGTGCAAGTTTGGCAAATTCTCTTCTGTCAACCAAACAGAGTGGTTGAGACAACTTGCATGTGCAGTAGCTATGAAAATGGTGGTAATATTTATGGACAGTGATAATACAACATCCATACCCTGTTAGCAGAGGGATTTTTATATCCTTCCCCTGAAGGAGAAATCTTAGAGCTTTCAGAGGGAAGGATATAAAATAACCCTTTGTGCCCTCTGCTTTTGTAATGATAACGACAGTACATTTTGTTTTTCTTCTCTGGAAGAGAAAGGAATCAAACAAAACATACACATTTGTATTAAGTATGGAACAATTTTATTGGTTCTATTCACAGCCCAAATCAGTTATTGATTTTGTCCAAGTGTGTGTGTGTGTGTTAAGGGGTGTGGTAGGTATATCATAAAATTTGCTTCTATGACTGTACAATCCAGTATCTACAATTACAGATAATAATCCCATTATTGGGGTTTGCATTAAGATTTACACTGACATCTTGCAAAACTGACAATCTTGTGGGTGTCTGTGAAAATCTGTATGAACAGGAAATGGCCTGCTTCACACAGGCTTCCCAAATCCCAACATTCTACCACATTCCTGAAATCTTAGCCTGTGCACTGCCATTACATGTGATGGCATGGGCCATGAAATGTTGACTTCAGGATTAAAATTGATGGCTCTCTTGATATGTAGTCTGATCACCATTTAGTTAGCCTAATAGCTTCATTTCAAAGTGCAGCATGGTGACACAGACTGCACCTGGTGAAGACTTCCTTTCAACAAGAGACTATAAGCACCAGGGGCATATCCAGAATATTTCAAGGGGGGTCACACTTTCCATTTTCCACCAAAGGGGGGTCACACTTCCAATTTCTCAATCTTTCTCCAGTCAGATTCTTTTATTTCTAGCATCTTTTTGTTTTCAAAGGGGGGTCACGGGCTCCCTGGGACCCCCCCTGGATACGCCCCTGAGCACATAGCACAGACATCAATCCCTGAGTTTCATTCTCTTCGTATTATATAGTCTCTTCCTCTATAACCTGCCTAACCCAGAGATAAAGCCAGAAACTTTTTATTAGTTTAGGAGAGGGACTCCAAGCTGTTTTTATCAGAAATTGGCTGAAAACTGTGCTGTATAACAGCAGTTGGCAGTCAGTCTGTGCCTGTCCCGCGCGCACATTTTCAAGAGGAAAGTCAAACTTTTTGCCTTGAATATTTACTTCACAATCTAGCAAATATATAATTATAAAACAAATAGAACTGTTTTTTCCGTTCTCCGTTTAGCACTTAGGAAGTGCCAAGAGCACTCAAAAAGTGTAGTCTTTGGTGCTCTCATATCCGCCTGTGCTGTGTTATACTGAACGGAGCA
This sequence comes from Telmatactis stephensoni, assembly GCA_029948255.1. NCBI lineage: Eukaryota > Metazoa > Cnidaria > Anthozoa > Actiniaria > Isophelliidae > Telmatactis > Telmatactis stephensoni. Next base: position 779,531 of record JALIZF010001833.1, on the reverse strand, counting down.
CGGAAGAAGCTGTTCTAGAAATTGTTAATTCAATTTCTTTCCTCTCCACCGAGACATTGACTATAATTGCACAATCAATCCTATTCACAGATACCCTGGGTGCCAAAGTTTTATTTTGCCTGGTTCCCACGGTAATTCACAGACATCGCTTGAAACAGTTTACATAGCCAGTTGGAATAAAACAAGCCTCGATGACCCAGAGTAGGAAGAACTGAGAGGGAGGGTCCCCAGGATAGAATGAAACAGTATTAATAGTGTTTATTTTACAATTTCTATCAGAGTAGAGTTTCTTGTGTGTTTCGAGAAGGAGTTCTTGAGGTGTCCTAAGCAAGAAAAAAATTAATCAGAAATCGTAAGACTGAATTATAGAATGAATAATATTTAAATAGATTGTATATATTTTTATCTAAGGGGGCCTATGGTATGGAATCTTGAATTCTGTTATAGACCCCTTGCACTGACGTCGTTCTGGGGGTCAAAACAAAAGAAAGTCCGATCTCCAGAGAATTGAAAACTTTTCTTATTTAAATTATCTCATTGTTTTGACCCCCAGGTGTGACGTCACATGCAAGGGGTCTATAGGCCCCCTCAGATTCATTAGATTTTTTAAAATGTAATGAATTTGAAATTTGATTAAATAAAAATAAATAAATAAATAAATAAATATCCCTTGAGATGTTACCTCGTTCGTCGTTTGATCGGCTGTCGGTCGGGTGTCGGTGGACGAAGAACTTTTTCGATATCTCTCCTGGTAAAAGAAAAATGATACGCGGATTAAATGATGTCCAAACGCTGCATAAAACTAAAAAATGCGTCTTGATGTGAGGAAAGGAGATGGAAACAATTTAACATACAAATAGATTCCATTTTCTGTGCGTTTGTACTCCAATAGACGCACAAATGACGTCAAAATGCTGTGGGAACAAAAACGTACGCTATGAACGAAGTCGAGTGGCGTGACTGTTGTTCTCACCACATTTTGACGTCTTCTGTGCATCTATTAGAACATACAGACCCACGGAAAAATGGTATTCTACTTTCTAGTCTACAGCATCAAACGACCGTCAGCGTGCAGATCTACTGCAACTGGAACAAATTAAAGAAATAAAAGTATGAAAAATACTAAAAAAATAGACAAGAAAAACAAAATTAGAAATAAAAATTTATGGAATAAACAAGAACTATAAAACTAAAGAATAGAAATGCATAGTGCAATTTTTCGTACATTTGACAAGTATTTTATTTGTACCTGTAGCTAATTTTATTTTTATTTGTAACATCTTTATTTCATATTATTTAATCATTTATGGAAATTATCAGACACACGACCACATCAGCTATGCTGCCAAACAAATATTGTGTATAAATAAATGCTATTATTATTATTGAATCTATTTGTTTTATATAATATTCATCTAAACATTTCGACCAATCAGAGCGTGCATAAGATTACATGACGTCATCTATGCGTGTGTACTGTAATAACACACGGTTCTCGACCAATCAGAGCGCGCATAATATCAACCCGATGGATTCCAAACTAAACTTCACGTGCACGTGTGGCTAGTCTGACACTCAGAGTTTCTACTTCAATCTAGTTCCAGCAAGCCTGAAAACATTTACCTCATATGAAATTTTTCTTTCGCGTCTTGGTAAACTCGACAAAGATGAACAATGAGGCTTCGTGAAGCAGTCCGTTCTTGAAAAGAGGCTTTCAAGCTGCGAAAAAGGAAAAAAGATGTTTATCCAAAACTCTTTCTCTTGTGATGACGTCTGCGACGGTTATAGAGGAAAATTATTTTTGTGTTAACATGCAAAGTTTAGAAGTTCTTATTTTTTTCTCAGAGAAGTACAAGTGGAAAAGAAATTCCTGCATTTTTGTGTGACAACAAGAACAAGAACAAGCATTTACAGTGACAATCAACTTTTATCCTTCTTTAACGGCACCCACTGAATCAATTCTTTGCATACTATAAATAGAACTTTTTGAATTGGTCTATAGCAACAAGATATAGTTTTAAAGGTCTGGCTATGAAATTTTATTTGTGCTAGCTGAATAAACATAAAAATAGGTAATATATATAAACAAGGGACAAATAGTCCAGACGCTGGGCCCTCCTTAAATTTGCCGCTCCTCTTTTTTATTTGGGCTTGCTGTGTCGCGAAAAGAAGGGTCCCTTCCGCGACACAGGAAGCCCAAATAAGAAAAGAGGAGCGGCAAAGGAGGGCCCAGCGTCTGGACTAAGGGACAAACGGATCTCACAAATTTCAAGGCACTCATAGATTCCACACTTTACCTCATTTATTGAAACGTGTGGTCTGGGGCTACTTCTCCGTTGTTTGGCTGGAATCTCTTTATCTGCGCGATCACGTCCTTTGGCGCTTTCGTACTGACCAGATGATATCGTAGGCTCGCTGCTGGATTTTCGACGCTTTTCCAGATCATTGTCACTCTCTTCCCATACCTATAAAACATGTCTTTAAGTAAGAAACGTATTTGATAGCCCCCGCATATTTTGCTTAGGAGTGCGAGAGGTTTGATTTGACAGAAGGAATGCCTGTCCACACCCCAATCACTTTTTCCGACCCTCCAAAGGAACTGGCCTCTCCATCTGAAAGGAAGCCTTAAAGTGCCCACTTACTATTCGTCTTACATTGATTTAGAGAGGGAACAAATGCAGAGGGATTCTTTCAGATTCACAGAGTTGTTTCCGTTTTTATAGGAATGTCCCCTTTGAGGGAGTTGAGCGTTGACGCTATGCATCCATGGTTTCTTGTTTTAAGAAAGAACGAGGCGAATAGTACCGATACCACCCCGTTGCTACTTGACTTTCAGTGGCTTCTGAGTCGACTACTTTCTCTCCAAAACCAAAGAAAACTGTGTTCTAGCCTGTTCAGCTATCCATGGAATGTGGGGGTTTCGTGGCAGGCGCTACTCTAGCTCCCCTTGTCTCCCCAGCCCCCTCCCCTTGTAGCGCCATTCACGCGGGCTAACTAGTCGCGCAGCCTAGTTCCCAGGCTATCCCGTTTCTCGTTTCGCGCTCCGCGCTCGCAGAGGACGCCTGGGGACTAGGTTGCTAGTCGCACAGTTTTCACGTATAAGTAGACTTCATTGGTCCTTGAATTTAGTCAGGCTTATGATTTTTGAATTTGTATCATTTTCTTACCTGAAGCTGGTTGTCTGCAGTTTTTGGTCTTTTATTTCTACTTCTATCATTTCCACTGCTCTTTTCTATTTTAACTATTTTCTTAGAGCACGATTCCTAGAACGGAAAAAGGAGAATATAGTATCCGTATTTGAGCCGATAAGTTCAGCACTTGATACAACAGCTTGACATTATGTGGCGCGTAGTTGACCAGCACATTAACTGCGCTATTGAAAAATTATTTCTAAATGTATGTAAGCTGGACAACGTAGTCTCGGAACGTAAGAGATTGACACACGATTTAATTTATCCATTGCGCGCAACAATTCCAGAGGTTGACACACGATGTAATTTATTCATTGCGCGCAACAATTTCAGAGGTTGACACACGATGTAATTTATTCATTGCGCGCAACAATTTCAAAGGTTGACAGCACGATGTAATTTATCCATTGCGCGCAACAATTTCAGAGGTTGACACACGATGTAATTTATCCATTTCGTGCAACAATTTCAGAGGTTGACACGCGATATAATTTATCCATTGCGCGCAACAATTTCAGAAGTCGTCACACGATCGATGCAATTTATCAATTGCGTTTGATTGATGATGTTATTTCTACATTTTGCACTATGTTGTCTCTAACGTCATCTTACGGCAAGCCTTATCAAGTCGATATTTGAATGGAAGCTACTACCTTCTTAAAACTTCGGTGCCTTAGACAAACTCTAGCCCGCAAAGCAGGCGATTTTTGCATCTAATACATCTTAGCTACGTAACCAGGCTCTCAAGAGAAAGTCCGACTACGCAGGCTATGACGTCATACGGTTGATTACTCACGTGATGTTCTATATATGGGTCTGGTGTCCCTGGCAACTGCGGAATGATTTCATGATCGGGCAAGATGTGTGACTGTTGAAGGGGTTTTTTGTTATCTTCTAGTTCTTGTGTATCCTCATCTTGGACTAATTGTGTGTTTTCCTGTTGCTCTGTTGTACCTTCTGTTGGGCTTAACTTGGTTTGATCCTGGAAAGTTATAATCAAAGCTCAAAAATTTACAAAGATCTGAAGTTTAACCGTTCCTTTTTGTAGTGCCTTAGTTTACAGTGTCATAATACGGATATTGATTGCTGTCTTTTTGCTTATTTAGGTCTTCTGTTGCGTCCACCAAAAGTATTAGTTGAGATAACTGGGTGGTGTGAGTTGGGAGCAGTGAATTGTATGATTTTCAATTATGCCAAGACAAAAGACACAAATAGTGCTATACCATTGCATAAGATGTTCATTAAGAAAAGTTGCTGTGAAATTGTTGGGCTTCCTGTGGTACTTACTGCAACTTTGCTGCTACTGCTCACTGATATCAACGGTACGTTTTCTAATTTTGACGTCCGATTTCCAGCTCTTCTTTTACCACTAGTCTGAAAAAGAAAAATTCAATCAGTAATCAATCGTTGGACACGATTTTCGTTTTTCAAAAATACCTGAGCTTCGGATCTTTTGGATCGATTGCTTTCGGGAGAGATCCGTCCACTTTCTTCCGAAGCCCCTCTTGACCCACTCGTGTATCCTTTAACCTGATAAACCGGTTATGGAAACTTGATAAACTGGTTATATCAACAAGATAAACTGGTTACACCGATTGGTACTTACATGGTCAGGATTGAGAAGGCAATGGAAGAAGAATAAGAAAATACCCTACGAAAAAATAGGTTTACATAAGTTGAGTACGTCTTCACCTTGAGGCCCGCGCAAACGATAACGATAGACCATTCTTACAACTTTTTTAGCAACTTTACACTCAACATAGAGTTGCACCGTTCAATTGTCCACCCCTGCAACAGATTAGTTGCGAGCACCATAAGTTTAGGATTCTCTCTTTTTTTATTTTTCTTGTATTTTCAGTTCTTTTATTTTCTACCTTCTTTCCTTCTTGTATCTGTTTCTTCCCTTTTATTCTTGTTTCATTTCTCTCCGTATTCCAATTTTATTTCTTTCCACGCTCTTTTTGTCTTACATTTATCACTTTGTAAGCCCTTGATTGTAGGAAAGCATAGAATCAACATGATTTCTCATTGTTTTTACCTGTAGACCATTGATAAGACCAAATGTCAACTGATATCTCAAATTATTCCCGTCTTTAAACGATAACACAGCAAAGATCCATCCAAGACATAGACCAAGTAGCATTAGTGAATTAGTTCGCAGGCCGTACCTAAGACAAATCATCATATTATACCAATCTAATGAGCTTTATAGTTTATAAATTTAAGGGTAGGCATTCTAAAGGAGGGTCTGGGAAGTTTGGGTTCCCTGAATGAAAACAATGCATGAGAACCAGAAAAAGGAATACTTTCGCGCGCGCGCAATTTATCGCAAAATCAAAGTAAGAACACATGATATTCAGAACAGTCTTCGTATCACTGGGAAACGGTATAGTCACAGCACGGCTAGGGAAGGAATTTCTAATTTTTTATCGAAATCACGCCGCTGACATGGTCACGGCACAGCGCCGTCCATTTCACACTCATCAGTACTAAACCGCTCCATTAGGCGTGGCCCTGCACTGGATTGTTCTTCCTTGAGCCGGTCAGCCCTCTACCTTCTCACTTAAATATAAGTCTACACTAGGGGAGGGAGGAGTTTCCTTCGCAGCCGGCGAGGACTTTGTCACGCAACGATTCTCAGGCTTCGCAGCATTGCGTGACGAAACCCTCGGAAACTGGGGGTGGGGTTGGAACAATGGGACTGAGAAGAAACCTCTCGATTAGGTCATGCAGCCACTTCGGGTGAAAATAAATATCGATACCTTGTTCCACGCTTTTCAATTATTTCTTTTGGAGAGATATCGTAAGAAGGGTGTCTTAATTGCTTTAAAATTACGCACAGGATAATGATATTACTCTACAAGAAGAAATACAATTAATCAATTTATTACATATCAAACATATTGTCTTTCGTGCGGACTTCCTGTGTTTCTACTATTGGATTTCCTGTTTACCGAAAGGCTAGGTTTCTAAGCTAATTTCAAGATGGTGGACAATGTGATGTGTTTCATTGCTACAATATCTGCAAGTTTTGATGGAATTTTGACAGTTTGAGGATCCAAATTGCAGGAAAATCATCAAAAACAAATCTACGTGGCTTCCAAATAAGGTAATATCTGCCCAAATATGAGATAGACTTCATGGCCGTGCAAACGACACTTTTTTATAGAGATATGTTTAATATGGCGTCGTAACATGGAATTAGATGAGCCAGACATGTTACAAACGCGCGACAAGAATGCAAAAGTCGCATAGCGTTCAGTGTTGTCATGGATCAAAGATGTACCACACAAAGTGCTGATAAAGACAAGGAGCGCAAAATGATTGAAGCGCGTGCGCAGTTCGAATGAACTTTTACTGCGTCGTTGATCGCTCGATCCAGATCTTCTGTTCTCATTGCCGCCGCGTTCGTAGATAACAATGGGTCCAGTTCTGGACTTCCCTCACATTCGCATTTCATCCTTTTTATCTTGCAGGGGAATGATGTTGGGCGATGTGGGATTCAGCATGAACATGCATCATATAATGACTATGTGATTTGCATGACTTGCGTGACCATAGTGTTTGCGAACTTACCAGAGCCATCACGATGGATGCAACTACAAAAGCCCAAAGCACGTGATCAGATGACCAACATGAATAGAGTGATATTCTGTAAGAAAGAAAGGTAGTGATTAGATTTGCATTATACATCCAGTTCTCACTGGATGAATGAACGGAACGCTATATAGTAAACTTCACTCATTCCCAGAATTGTTTGCATGATGGGCTTTTTGAAGTGCGCGCACTGGATCTTACTAAGAACGGGTCCTCTACATCCCTCTTTACAATGTTGCTGTGAAAAGTTTCGATCCTGAAATCTTGATATCAGTTGGACAGATCTTGCCGCGACCAGCAACATTGGGTAGGGGGTCGGGGGAACAAATAATGGTCAAGATTGTAGCTTTATAGCGTGGACGATAGCCTGTGTTGCTGGCTCTCAAGGGAAAGGAAGGGGAGGGGAGGGGGAAGGAGGGGAAAGGGGAGGGGAGGTGGACTGGTGAGTCCCCCTCCCCTCGCCTCCCCCTTTCCCCTCCTTCTCCCTCCCCTCCTTTTCCCTTGAGAGCCAGCAACGCAAGCTAGGTCGAAAAAGACAAAAACTGCACTTGACAGAGCAAACAATGCCGAAGTAACGCTTGGAATTCAAATGGAAAAGTAACGACCATGAAATTGGGGAGAACGCGCTTCTGGGAATAGTTTTGATAGAGTTTGTTGCTCAAGTATATTTACTTACTTGTGTCTTCTCGTAGTATCAAGAAAACCGATCAATAAAGTTAGAACAAGTACTATACTGGGAATACCTATTAACAGCAACAAGTTTTAGCAACATATCACCCCATGTAAGAGAATCCGGAATGATGCAAGATTCCGGATTCCTAGAGCTTTTTATGAATTCAAATGGCAAGATTCCGGATTCCAAGGGCTGGATTCCGGATTCCAAGGGCTGGATTCCGAATTTTTCGTGTATAGTATAAAGAACGAGAGAGAGTGTTTTATCGGATATAAAGATCCGAGCCGTAGGCGAGGATCTTTATACCGATAAAACACGATCTCGAGTTCTTTATACGGCTTAAAAAACTCCAACACATATTAGAGTTATTCTCTAAAAGAAAATCAAAAATATCTTCATTTATCTTGGAGAAAATCGAGGTTAAAGTTGATGCAAATTAGGCCGAATCTTTATCAGATATAAAGACACTCGTCACGGTGGCGATTTTCATTGTGTTTGCCTTATGAATTATTAATGAGTTTTTTAATCGTACATTAGACAGTTGATTGGTTAGCTATTTGGTTGGTCGGTTGGATGGTGGTTTGGCTAACTGGTTGGTTGGTTTGTTGGTTGGTTTGTGTAGCGTCATCTACACTGGGATATAGAGTATTACTTTCTTCAGAACGCGCACCGGCAAATAACAACAATTCACCACTACCAAACAATAGACTTAAACTTTACTTCAACTGTCTAACGCTGACTAGCGGTGACTAAACGGTACGGTGCGAAGCGGTGCGATGCGGTTCACTACAAGAAATAAATGGACTAACTTAAGAAAAATTTACAAACTGATTTTCACGGTAAATGAGATGCGCACAACTTGCGCTACTTCAAATATGTAAAAATATATATTATACATAGAAAATTATACAAAACATAGAAAACTACCTTATGAACATTTGTGAAACAATAAATAATTAATTCCTTACAGATTTGGTGTGATTTCCTCAAAAACAAAAAATGCTGACTTTGCATCTTCAAACATGTCTGATCTTGCCCAAAAAAATTTTCATGGCAACGAGAAAAAATGCTTACGAATACTTGGTTACTAAGATTACGACATATTTACCATATAAGGCGCGACGCTCAAATAAGGCGAAATAAGACAGGAAGCCCATAAGCTATATGAAATACAAAATGGCGGACAAAACGTGTAGTTGCGGAATATTGGAAAAAATCTGCTTAAATAACGAGATTTATAGCTGGAAAACAAACCTGATGATTCAAAAAATGTTCTTAACTTAAAGGTAAATATATTAATAATGTTAATTTCAAAAGAACCATGAAAATAAGGGCTAATTTGTCGCCACAGTTTGACTGACTGGTTAGTTTGTTGGATAACAAAATGATTGGCTAACTAGTTGGTCGGTTGGTTGGTCGGTTGGTTAGTTGAATGGTTGGTTGATTGATTTGCTAGCTATATGGTTGTTTGGCTGCTGCGAGGGTCGGGCCACAAGTTAATCAGTTTCTCTACACTGTCACGTGTCACCCTCTTGAAATAAAGTTTATTGTATTGTAATTGTATTGTATTGTATTGTATTGTATTGTACTCAGTGACTCATGCATAGATTAATAGACCCCTTCACAGTTCCCTGTGCCATCTTGAAAGGTAGCCGTGCCTTTGCATCGAAGCGAGACGAACGGTGAGCGTGCAATGATAGAGACCAGTGAATAATTGTTCTAGGTGTTAAAAAAGGTATCTATCATTGGATGCTCACCGTTCGTCTCGCTTCGGTGTAAAGGCACGGCTACCTTTCAAGATGGCGCAGGGAACTGTGAAGGGGACTATTGTTAAAATTTACTTACCCCACCCCACACAATAGTAAAACTTGTTACTTCGTATCTTGGGAGAGATGTTAGAATGAAAGAAGTACAGCCCCAGTGCATCAATTGCACACCAACAGAAGCAGGCACTGGCTGCAAAGTGCATTAACACTGACAACACTCGACATCCAATCTATAACACAAAGAATAACATTTACTCCAAGGACATCCTCCTTTATTACTCGGGCTACCTGTGGTAGAAGTGTCTAATGTCATCCATACGGTCGTCAAACGAGCAAGCTGTGCAAAATTACCCAGATGGCCTTTGCAAGAAAGCTGTTACTCGGGCTTCCTCGATCGTAGGTGAGTGAACGCTATTTCAGTTGCGTCTTGTTTTGTCCCTTAGACATGAGCCTTATAAGAAACGAGTTTGCTCATTATGGAGCTTGTAGCGCGGACAAAATTCTGTCCGCAAAACAGCTTTTTTCATGAAATCGCTGATACACATGAGGGAGATTCCTGTGTCATATTAAACAATTGTTGCCTTTCGCGGGCTTCCTGTGTATTTACCATTGGGTTTCCTGTTTATTGAAAAGCGAGGTTTCTAAGCAATTTTCAAGATGGTGGCCAATGTGATGTTTCACAGCTACAATTTCTGCAAGTTTTGGTCAAATTTTCGACCGTTTTTTCGACCAAAAATGGATCATCGTGACTTCCAAATAAGGTAATGCCTGCTCAAATATGGAATAGAGTTGACTGCAGGGCGAATGACAACTTTTTATTGACATGTGAGAAGGACCTTGAGTGAGGGTCTTCTAAGCAGAGGTTGGCTTTGTTTCTTTGTTTGAGATGCAACAACCTTGTATCAAATTCACTATATTAGAACGATTTCACGAAACTCACTTTTACATGCAAATGAGAAAAGTAATATGCTAATGCAAAATAGCGTGTTAATGATGTGCTGGCGCGAAACCGCATGAATGGAACGGAACAATCATATCTGACGGGTTGTCTCTGAAATTAACCACTGAGTTTTCATTTATTACGCGCGCTTTTCCACTGAACTATACTTTGAACACAGAAAAAAGAACTTGGTGTATGACATGGTACAGAATAGATAAATATATGAGGGTTTATGTTCTTCGTTGATATGATTCGTCTTGTTCATCTATTTGATCGAAGGGTGCGGTTTCGCGCGTATACGATGTGGCACAGTGTTGCTTCACTGTGGTTTTCGATATTCATTGAGTGGAGATTGATTTTGAAAAAAACCGTGTGGTCTTAACTAAAAGTCATGTCGATACATTTAACAATTATTCTCAATCTGGTTTACAATACCTTGCTCTGGTAACCTTCAATTGCAATAAGAAAGATCACTTGTGTAGCACAAAGAGCAATCGTCAAGTACTTTTTTATCATCATCGATTCTGTTCGAGGCCTGCAAGACAAGAGATTCACGATGAACAAATGTATTTTCAATTCATTGCAAGCTGCGAAAAACATGAAATTAAAACATAAAACTCTCGACTGGCTATATGACACAACTTTGGCTGTAGCGTGAAGCTCCTCAGTTTGAAGTTATCTTTTTCGTGCGAGTTGTTAGAATTGAGGTCAACTTTCAAGTCTTTGTGCACGCCACAACTTTTACGAATCAGCTTGTACGTGGCGCGATGCAAGAAAACAAGTGACTTGCTGGAAAATTGTGAAAAAATTAAAGGGAAAAATACTATATCGAGGCCTTTAGTAAGACTTGTTCTTAATATATTTATTTTTTGTTTGAATAAAAATATCCTAATTAGTTGCAGCTGAAATTTCTTGTAAAACGGAGGAAAAAATTAACATCGAAAATGGCGGGGTTTTTTCTATATCATTTACTTTTGCCTCATGTGTTTTAATGTTCTTAAAAAGTTTCGTTTCTTTCATTTTGTCTTTTTATACTCTCTTGCATCGCATTTTTCCCAATTTTCACAAAAAGAGTCACTCAAGAATTATGAATGCTCAATTTAATTCGCTAGAAATGTGTTGACTAGCGGGTTATTCCTTAAAATGTAAACAACCAAACGCCATGCAAGTAATTTAAAAATACTCCATAAAATATTCATTTCTTGGTCTTTATTTATCAAAGTAGAATGTATACAAATTTATAAATTTTATTTGCAAGCAGCCCTTTTTTCCGATAATTTTGAAAGATCTGAAAGTAAGCAGAATTCTCACGTGATCCCAAAGTATCGATTGATGGACACAAACGTAATGTATGCATATCGATTGTTTTATAAACTATTTTATACTCGTCATGAATATTCAAAAGCAAGCAAGCACACGGTCAGTGGAAGCCATCATGGTTGAATTATTTTGTCCTTCAAGTCGTTATGCAGCCAAAATTAGCCGTATTTATACTCTTTTTACTCTCTCAGACCGCTGTGTTTAGCTTCTTCTACTTTGACGCTGTGGATAGAATCAATGTTTTTGTCAAATATAGCCGTCAACTCTGGAATAACTCGTCAAGTATTTTAGACTTTGCATATTCTGCTAGAACAAGGAACACAAATTTAAACGAACAAGGATTTTTTGAGTCGGTTGGAAAGACTCTTTCGAACGCTAAAGAATCTATAAAAGAATGGTTCGACGAGAAGATTTCTCAAAGTTTTGACATAGTTTCACCCCCATCGTATCTAACGAATGGAAACGTGAAGGACAAGGCATTTGCTCCGACAATAACAGAACAAGTATTTTTGCTAGTATTAATAACATCGCATCCTAAATCAACTTCCAGGAGAAATCTTATACGAAAGACTTGGGCTGGAACTTGGGATAGTAAAAGATCAACTGGCAAAGCTGCAAAGTCTACAAACATTGGTTCGTCCAGTAAGAACGTCTACTGTGTATTTACTGTTGGATTTACTAATGTTCACCAGATGGATCGTCACATTGAAAAAGAATTTTACTTGTATAGAGATATAATACGAGCCGACACTAAAGAACAATACAGTACTTTAGTCCATAAAATTTGGAGTTCGTTTGGCTGGGCAATTAGTGTCAAACCCAAGTATGTTCTAAAAGCTGATGATGATGTTTACGTCCAGATACCCCGATTTATACAATGGCTCCAAAGTCCTCAACTACCATCACGATTGTACGCGGGCTTTGTTCACTATAGAGCATTCGTTTATCGGAACCATGGCTCCAGATGGTTTGTTAGCCGAGCTGAATACCCTGCTCGAAACTATCCAAACTACTGCGCGGGTCCTTTTTATGTGTTTTCAGGGTATTTACTCAACAGATTGTATGTTAATTCACAGAAGTTTAAAAAATTTCAAGTGGAAGATGCCTACTTCGGTGTTGTGGCTAAAAGTATCGGACTGAAACCGTATCACGCCGGAAGGGCCTTTCTAATGGACAATAATCTGCACTTTACAGTTTCTAGAATTCCTGACAGTAGATTGAAGGAGTTGTGTGTTTTAGGACATGGACTCCTGGAAGAAGAAATTCGGTATTTACATTCTAGGTATCTCAAAATCAATGAAAAGGAAAAGGCTTCCAGTTGGCTAAGTTGACACATAGGTCGTAGTTACGAGACTGAGAGGACAAGCATTGCAACAGACACTCTCAAAGCTCCATTGATCTCATGTGCATATATATGGCGTGCTTGTGTTTATATATGGCTGTGAGAAGTCTCAGCAGGGGTCCCCATTTATGAAGTAACACTACCGCGCTGAAAAAGGACGGGACCATCTTTACTTAGCTCCGAACGGAGCGATCTTTACTCTCTGGACGGGGTGATCTGTACTCGGGACCGACTGATCTTGACTCTCGGGACGGGCGGATTATTTTCTACACCTATTTCAAGATATTTTAACTAATTATTGTAGACAAGAAGCATCAAAAATTGGCATGTATAGTAAACCTTTCAAAGTTCGCAAACATTCACTTTCTACGACGCCGCATTATCCTCTACTTTACTTCGAGCACTTGAGAGTAGGCGTAGAAAATACATTCGAGAGAGATGGGGCTATATTCTTCTGTTTTTGTTCTTTGGGGGACACCAAGTCCAGACCCATGCCTCTTGTTACCCCGCTCCGCTTCGGTAAAAGGGAGTCCAGAAGAACTTGCATGCGCATTTATTCAGCAATATGGACTGATCAGCAATATGGGACTCATTTTGAAAACAAATTCATCGAAGCAGTTAAGTATGCTTTCACTTGTACGAAACACACGTTTTTACCCAAATTGGAGCAAATCCAAGCCCTGTATGACTTGTCAAAAGGCCTTGTAACCAGGTCACATCAAAATTTTACGGTATCTGATTGGTTCATGTAACGCATGCACATGCAAATTCTTCTGGACTCTGTTTTACCGAAGTGGAGCAGCGTAAAAAGAGGCCTGGGTCTAGACTGGGGGACACCATGACCTTACCAGAAAGCTTTCAGGACAAGGTTTAAAAACTTCTGCTCGCAGGGTACCACAACCTAGAATTAAGCCATGTTTTTGTGAACGAAATCTTAGGCACAAATTTAATTACACTGATTGCAAAAAAGGTTGTCGCGGTTCAGAGCAACAAGCGTCAAGCCAAGACCGAAATAAATCCTGGTTCTGTTTGTAATGTATTCAAATCAGATTCGTTTCTATTGAACTTATTACATAATGTGAGCATTTTCAAGTCCTTGTTAGTATACCGCACTCAATTCTTTTGATAACAAGTCAGATTTGAATACATTATCGATTATTAGCAGCACAAAACCAGCATTCATTTCGGGCTTGCCTTGACGCTTGTTTCTTTGAACGGTGACAACGTTTTTTGAAATAAGTGTATATGAATGAAAGGTAACTCTACCACCAAGACTATTTCTTTTCTTTTTTTTCCTTCTCATTTAATTTCCTTTTTTATTGTTTCCTATGTTTCCGTTATTCATTTTTTTACGCAGGTATATTTATATTCAGGACGCTTAAACCGTAACTTGACCTTATAATTTCTTGGACTACCGAACACTTATTTTAATGGTCTCCTGGGTTGGTTACTAAGCGAAGCAATTATTTTTGTAACAAATCCTATTTTAAAATAAGATGAAAGTTTTTGTAAAAAAATATAAAAATATTCATAAGAAACATTCTACAGTAAAGAGGACATTACAATAAATAAATGAGAAAAATACTGATCATAAAATGAGATCTAGTTACTATTTTGCATTGAATGAGCGCTGAATGATTCAAGTAGCTGATGTCGCTACGGTATAAAGGTCTTTAGGTCCTCAGTGGATATCTTCACGGAAATCAGTCCCTCTGAATAAAGTGTATAGTCAAGAACGTGTCCTGTTTGATTGATGAACGCTATTTCTGTCTGTCCTAGACAGACTTACTTGTATATCAAAAGATCTTATACAAAAATGTATCAATTAAAGAAATAAATGTGAAATTGAAAATGGAATCTTCAAAGATGCTTGGGTTGTTTATTTCAAAGTCCGCATTGAGGAAAATCGCGCGGGATAACATTCAAAATAGATTTGCTTTTTAAAGTATCAGTTATTGGAACAGAGTAAGTTCTGAATATTGAGGAGCCATGAAGTCTAACAATTTATTCTCTATTTACCTATGTTCATTAGTACCCAAAGATTCTTTTTATTCAATTTTTGCAAAACATTTTCTTTTACATTCAGAATTGTGAGCCCATTGTTCCTTTTTTAATTTTTAATTTTTATATTTTTTCCTTTCATCACATTTTCTTTTTTCAGCTAATCAGTTAACATTGTACGTACGGCTAGAGACAAAATTTGACATTGAAAATTCCTCTCATTCATTTCTTTTCCATTCTCACTTTTTTTCCTCACTCTACTTTCCATTTTCCTCGACAATTTTATGTAAAGCTAGCCTGAGTGGATAAATAAATAAAGTAAACAAATAAAATCGGCCTTATGATGCGTGCGAGTGAATGGAAAAGAGACCAGTCAACCCATGCAATCAGTTTCTAGCAAATTTGCCGTCGGTTTCATTATCAAGTCTACGGCATTTCCTATACGCTTCTATCCTTTTCACTCGTAAAAAACCTAAAAACTGATAAATTTAACCAAAAACCGCACTCATATGGAAGAATTAGGCAGACTTAATAGTGGTTTAGATTAGTAAAGACGACATTACTCAGCGGTGTCTCCTCGACGCCAGGACAATGGAAAAGAGCCCTTTGGCAAACAGATGCGATTACAATGTCCAATTTTTCCATTTCTTTGACATAAAATGTCACTTGTACATATCCAAAATGCGATAAAACCGTTGAATAAGAAACGATGTACGCTTTTTAACGTAAATGACCGAAGGCGGTTCGATGTCATTTCAAAGAAATGACCTGTTTTTATTTTGAAAATGGTTTAAACTCAGTGAAGAGAGTTCACTGCTAAATTATTTACAAATAGCTCTTTTTAATTGATCAAACAAATGCTGTAGTTTCAAAATGTCAGCCCTTCGGCACCCAAAGAAAAAAATTATTACTTCGTACTGTCAAAATGAGCGCAAAAATAAAAATAATTCTTGTGAATATACCCGATATTGTTTTGTTCTTTGCTTCTGAATTATTTACTTTTTCGTCTGATAAACAATTTAGTCTCTCTTATTTTGTCTCCGGCTTAAAGAAGGAAAATGAGAAGCAAGGAGAAGGGTTAGAGAGTGTTTTATGAAAAAACTTTGAGTGGCACTATCGACAGCACAGTGAAGTATCTTGAGCTCGTCGATTTCATACAGCTGTAGAAGCCAAATAATAATAAAATAAAATTTAAATTTTAAATTTTTGCCCCGTCATTACATCAATACGAAGGCGAGAGTTTGTGGCATAAAAAGAGCGCCTAAATCGCCAGGATACATGCATTAATCATTTAGTAGCATAAAACGAAAACAAATCCAATACGACTGAATGTCGTTCAGACTGGCTTTGTCACCGTGTTATTTAACTCCTCGAAAAACGTTTCACATTTTAACAGCTTCGGAATTGAAGTAAATAATCAGTACTTGCAAAAGACAGACGAAAGTTGGGCTGCATATACTAAAATCAAAAAAAGATGCGTTAATTTAAATCATTTAACTTACCTGAAGAAGTAAAATGTTACTATCGTAAGGACACAGAAAAACAAGGATATTCCACAACCAACAATTGCTGTTGCATGTAGCACATAAACCGGTTTACTCTCCATAATCTTCGTTTTTCAACGTTACTTCAACTTTTCACTCCCCAGCTCTTGTCGCTTTAGAATTTCATAAATTTAAGCCCAAGCTTCCTGCTGGCTTTATATAATGCGCCTCATTTGTGTTACATTGCCTCTTGGAGTTTAGATTTCAAGCCGGTCTTGCTGTCAGCCAACATGGTTTAGTTCATATCAAAGTGTGTCGCTGCTACGCGGATCACGTCATAATAGTAGTTCTACAGACGAGCAAACGTGTCAGCTGTGATCGAATTAGAAAGATTAAAAGATTTAAAAGGTTTTATGAGTTTGGGAGAGAAGGAAGTAACAGACAGATCGTCCTGGGAAAGCCTATATCAAATGACTGTTGATGGAATGCGATGGTCAAATGAAGGAGCGTCTAGGGCAGACTATACTTAGCACTTAAATATCCAGGTGGTCAACCAGACATATAGATCTTATGCGAAAAAACACTAACCAACACAACTGGCAGTGAATGCGTGGTAGTTATGAACGCGTGCGCTGACAAGAGTTGCAGTCTAGCGCAGTTGGTTTTGTGTCATTTGAGCCGTTTTCAATCTCCGCTGGCTCTAGCAGAAACATGAACTGTTCTTCCTTCTCCCTCTAGCGCCAGTTGCACACTCAAGCTACTGTTTATTCTATGATATCGAAGTTTAAATATGAGTTTATTCAGATTGAGAAATATTGTATGGTGGAAAAGAACAGACGAAAACTTAGGCTATTAAACTTCATTAGCGTTTCAATTTGTGATCAAAGGCTGCCGAAAGAACCGGAAAAGGGAGGAATATTGAGGATATTCTCAGGTGACTAGATCTCATATAAAAATCCCATTCTCTTATTTAGGTGTTGTAGCTTGTTTACACTTTTTTTCTCGAAAACAAAATTAAAACAGTTAAAGAAAAAGAAAAAAATTCAAATAAAAACAGGTTACCTCATGTGTCATTCACATC
Source organism: Telmatactis stephensoni (assembly GCA_029948255.1). Taxonomy (NCBI): domain Eukaryota; kingdom Metazoa; phylum Cnidaria; class Anthozoa; order Actiniaria; family Isophelliidae; genus Telmatactis; species Telmatactis stephensoni. The sequence goes on along the minus strand of JALIZF010001833.1, from coordinate 762,136 downwards.
TGTGAGCTGAAACCTGGATATGATCATCCGATAAATTGCATCAGCCAATCAGGGTGTAATAAAATTGTTGTCAAAAATCAAATTAGTGTAAAATTTTCTTATGCAAACACAATGCTTATCATCCTCAAGAATATTTATAAAATTGTCACTTTTATTCTAAGGTCTAGCTAATTAAATCTCGCTAATTTATATCCGTAAAGAAATAAGCCATGTTTCTATAGAAGGATTTTGTTCTTTTTCATCATTAAAAAACTAGTCTATGATTAATGACTTTTTAAACCCCAGATTGGAACACCTTTTCCTCGAGATGAAAAGATAGAAATGATTATAAAATTGACTCAGATGTCTTATCTATTTTCCATGAAAGGGTCTTGTAGATGAATGTTTGATGGCACAATTGACTTTAGACAGCATTCTAATTTTACGGCCACGTTCGCTAGACTCGATGCTAGATCAGATGACATGAGACGTGGAAAATTGCGTGGCTCAAGTTAAAACAGTCAACAAAATTTCAAAAAAAAAATACACTTTTAGGGTTGAAAAGATCTAAAGACGGAACACAAAATAAATCTTTAGGGTTGAAAATGTCTAAAGACGAAACTAGTTTCCTAAAAAAATGACAAATTAGTGCGAAAAGAAAAGAAAATTATGAAGGTGAAGATCACTATGAAGTAAACTGAGAATTTTAAGGAAAAAACTAAACGCCAACAAGTAAAATAAATTTAGGCTCATTAATACAAGAACAGCAAACTGTGTACAAGTTAATTGAGGATGTCGCTGAAAGGCATAAAGTCAGTAATTGAATATACTTTATTCATGAAAAATTGCAGTAAGAATAGAGCAATAAAACAAATGTTCTCCCGGTTGTCTCACGAATGGGTACGGTTTTTAACAGCGAGTTCTTGCGTTTTACTCACTCAGATATTCTTGCTAGGCTTCCGTTAAAATTATTGATGGCAAACATGTCGAGAACAGCCCAATAATTATGCAAATAAGTATTTGTTTTATCAGTCAAAGATAAATATGCGGCCAGTTGTGAAACAACGATGAAAGCAGTATATAGCTGCGCTATTTCAAAAAAGGTTGACGGGGCGAACGGCGAACGGCGAACGGCGAATGGCGATCGGCGATTTTGCATGACCGAAAGGAACTGTGGTCACGCTATTAGACCGCTATCCGGCGCGGAGATCTGAATCGCCTATCGACCACTTTGTCCTATAAGGCCTTTACAGCATGGTACCGGCATTGCTTGGATATTTAATTAATGAAAATGAAGCAATTCTTGTTACCCCAAAATTCCTTTCGGTCGTGTAATCATCAATCGCCGATTGCCATTCGCCATTCGCCCCGTCAACCTTTTTTGAAATAGCTATACAAAAAGCTAAGATTGGTATCTGAAAATAGAGATGTGTTCGTATTATGGAGGTGTTATGGAGGTGTCTGTATGATAGAACTATTCTCTTTATACTAGAGTTGTCTGTATTATAGAGGTTGTGTTCGTATTATGGAGGTGTCTGTATGATAGAACTATTCTCTTTATACTAGAGTTGTCTGTATTATAGAGGTTGTGTTCGTATTATGGAGGTGTTATGGAGGTGTCTGTATGATAGAACTATTCACTTTATACTAGAGTTGTCTGTATTATAGAGGTTGTGTTCGTATTATGGAGGTGTTATGGAGGTGTCTGTATGATAGAACTATTCGCTTTATACTAGAGTTGTCTGTATTATAGAGGTTGTGTTCGTATTATGGAGGTGTCTGTATGATAGAACTATTCGCTTTATACTAGAGTTGTCTGTATTATAGAGGTTGTGTTCGTATTATGGAGGTGTCTGTATGATAGAACTATTCACTTTATACTAGAGTTGTCTGTATTATAGAGGTTGTGTTCGTATTATGGAGGTGTTATGGAGGTGTCTGTATGATAGAACTATTCTCTTTATACTAGAGTTGTCTGTATTATAGAGGTTGTGTTCGTATTATGGAGGTGTTATGGAGGTGTCTGTATGATAGAACTATTCTCTTTATACTAGAGTTGTCTGTATTATAGAGGTTGTGTTCGTATTATGGAGGTGTCTGTATGATAGAACTATTCACTTTATACTAGAGTAGTCGGTATTATAGAGGTTTTTGTATTATAGAGGTATCTGTATCTTGTACAATTTATATATTAGTATTCATGTCATTTTTTTAAATGTAGACCTTTAATTTTTGCAAAAACATATATTTAGGGACACCTGTTCGATTAGTTTACCTATTCAGTATCCTTTCTTAGAGGGTGTCAATGGGGTTAACCGTCAACCGTCAAACGGCCTAAATTTTAATCGTCAACCGTCAAATGAGGGAAATTTTAACTGTCAAGCGTCAAAAACATTAACCGCCAAATACACTCTGGAACAATTTTTCTAAGTTATGTTTTCCAAATGCGCGTATTTTTCAAGACGTTATAACAATTTCACTATTTCAATACCGTTAAAACTTTATAAAAGCCATACTGAACTTCATGTTGTCGCAGAACTGCTGGCTCGTCGCAAGCATATTGATAGGGGAGGTTGGATTTCTACCATTGTCGGCTGGGAATAGTGAATGCTTCAGAATGACCTGTATAAGTATCAGAGGTACCGCTAGTTTTTGGAAAGTGGAATGAATTTTTTTTAGATATCTCTTATTTCAAGGAATGTGCATGTTTTTCTAAATTACGCAAAAATTTGAAAGCATCAAGCTAATGTAAAGAGTTTATGTAGTTTTCTTCGTTGAAACCTGAATTTTAAGCCAAGAAAAATTAGCGAAGAGAAATAGAATCCATTAAAAAAAGAAAAAAAGAAAAAAAAGAAAAGTTGTTGGCGCCGACAGGACTCGAACCCGTTACCCAATGAAATTAGTATGCTAATTTTATGTAAAACCCCAAAAAATCGACCATGCATCCAGACAAATTGCTGAATCATCGCATGTTACGTATAGGAAGAAGATTTCGGCCCCTTCCGCGCTATCGGTAGAACGCAGCAAGCTTCGCGGTCAAAGAGGGAGGAAACAGTCGGATCCTAGGCCGTAAATGACTGCACCTTACCACTAGACTAACTGGACTACTAAGGGATTTGGAGGACAAAATAACCTAGTGTATTCTTTGAATTGGCTATCTATTGTTGTGCAAATTACGCGATCCCGTGGCGCAGTTGGAAAACCCTTGAACTGTGAAGCAAATGAGCAGATGAAAAAGTCGGGTTCGAAACCGGCTAGGGGTCCATCCTATTTTCCTTTTTCCTTTTTTTCTTTTTTCTTTTCCCCTGTTTCAAAATCAGAATTAGTTGTTAACTAAACGAGAGATAGAAAAGAGAGAAACAGAAAAATATTGAAAGAATAAAAAATGATGAAAAATACTTCAGTTGTTAAAATTAAGAAATCGTTAAAATATATAGCTAAAGTTCGGAGTTTCGATAAAACTATAATTCACCAGCATTTACCAAAAGTTCATTTAGAGAGAAACGCAACAATGTGACTAGTTTCTTTAGGAAAAAGTACTAGTATCCTAAGCTAAGCGGCTATTTTCTGTGGGAGTAGGGGGGGGGGGAGTTCAAACCGTTCGTTTAAACCTTCGAACCATCCAAAGCGACGGGCCTGGAACTAATCCTTCACCATATCGAATGGTCAAATATTAAACCGCAATACTACTAGAAACGGGCAGGTTAGACAACAAGTTGCAACAGTAACAATAGTCTTTGCACAGGCAGCCCAGCCACTTCTCCTCACGAAGTCTATTTTAATAATTTATTAAAAAGACAAAAAAATGCGCGCGCTTGTTGTTAATTTGCTTGGCGCGCGCGCTCTTATTATGCATGGGTTTCCTGTGGTAATATCGCGCGCTTGTTGTGAATGGGTTTCCTGTGGCTATCCCGCGGGACAAAGCGTAGTCGCCACAGCCGCGGGATCGCCACAGGAAACCCATTGACAACAAGCGCGCGCTCGTCCCGTGGGATATCGGGAGGATATTACCACAGGAAACCCATGCATAATAAGAGCGCGCGCGCCAAGCAAATTAAAACAAGCGCGCGCATTTTTTTGTCTTTTTAATAAATTATTAAAATAGACTTCGTGAGGAGAAGTGGCTGGGCTGCCTGTGGTCTTTGCAGCCGTTATTAGTCTAGCTCCCATTCCCCTGCGGTCCACTCCCGAGTGGACCGCAGGGGAATGGGAGCTAGACTAATAATGGCTGCGAAGGAGACTACAGTAACAACTAGCGATGTAATTTCATAAAAATTGATGGTTAATTTTTGATTAGTAATATTTAATTGGCTTATTTTAACCGTCAAAGAGTAGAATTAACCGTTAACCGTCAAAACACCGAATTTCTTATCGTCAGCCGTCAAAAAGGCAAAATTTTAACCGTCAACAATATTGAACTGCTACGCCACGATTTAACCTTTCCGAGTACAAAACATCCAGAATGTAGATTCTTTATTTTGACACATAATTTGCACTCGATAAAATTTAGGTAATGGCTTTTTTGAGGGACAACACACGTTCAATATAAATCCATACTACTTGTGATGTCATAAACTGAAAGCTGATACTCGCTGATATTGGAAAGTTCATGCAATTTAAGATAATTGATTGGACGGCCATACCCTTTGGGTTACCTGTGTGCATCCCATAATGCCAAGTGGCGAATTGACATGTGAGTGAGAGATCTACTAGTTCACAGGACATCAATTTTACGTTCTTTTCTATTGCTCTTTATCAACTAATATAAACTAAATAATCATCTTTCTTTTACGGGTTAATAAATAAAACTAGTCGTTTCTAACAGAAAGTTACTCTATCCTTGATCACTAGTTTATCCAAGTTGAAATAGACAATCTTCCCATTGGCTTTTGCTTCCTTCAGTTTAGGCAATTGCTCTTTCGATCCTTTTCTTTACAGTTTCCTCAGCTAGATCTTCATATACGGCTATATGTTTTGGCTTTAGGCACCTTGCTTGGCGTAAGACGGCTTCTTTTTGCTTCCAGTCATAGAATTTAGCAACTATGGTTCTGGGTCTTGAATTGTCGTCTTTCCTCATGGTTTTCCCTGTTCGGTGTGCACGTGCTCTCTGAGGCGTAAAGTCCAAGTTTCAGGGGCGGATCCAGGATTATCTTCAGGAAGGGATGCACCGTCTTCAGGTGGGAGTGCACCATCATATAAATTGGAAACTGCCGAAAAATATTGAGAAAAAAGTACTCAAAGGGGGTGCGCACCCCCTGCACCCCTCCTCTAAATCCGCCCCTGAGTTTAGTTCTGTTTCCAGGGCTTCAACAAGTTTCTCTTCGGTTTTACTCCAAGTTTCTCCCTTCTCTTCAGCAACCCCTTCAATACGGAGGTTACTTCGCCGAGAAGATCGTTTTGTCAGTAACCTTAGTCATGGATGACTGCAGGTCCTTAATGGCGTCTCGGCTATCGTTGACGTCTTTCTCGAGAAGAGAGATTTTCTCTTTATGGCCGTCAATAGTTCGCTGACTAAATTCCAGGCTAACTTGTAGAGACGTGACTTGATCGGCCAAATTATCAACACGTTACTTTCGTTATCGTTTCCAGAAATGTTTTAAACATTCGTTTCTGGACTTGGATCAACTGGCACTAACTGGCAGACTGCTCCAAGTGTGACATACTGTTCAGGATTTAATATTTCTTGTACTTCTTCTTCTGAGTGAGATTTGGCTTTTGATTTAGCTCTAGTATTACCAGACATTGCTCTCCAAAGGAATAGATAAAGAATCAGAAGTCAAGGAGGACGAAGATATCAGATTTAGTCGGGCGCCTGAGGGTAAAAAAGAGTGAGGCCAGTAAGGACAATCACAAAGATCACACAAGCATTAAGTAACCATGAAGGTTTTTCTGTGGACTGCACCAAGATGTGTATCGACTGCTTTTGAACGCAGCATCAGGACGCTCAGCAACACTAAAGTCTTTCATGAGCCATATCGGCATGCATTTTACTTGGGACCCGAGAGACAGAGCCTACGGTTTGCCTGTACTCCAGTCAACCCCAAGGAAACATATCGAAAGGTGAAACCTACGCTTTGTAAGGAGTACGATGACATCGATGTTGTTTTCTCCAAAGACATGGCTATCCATGTGGAAAACAAGTTTGATCTCTTTCTCGACGAAGATTTCAAAGACTTCAAGCACTCGTTTTTGATTCGAGATCCAGCAGCAGCCGTTCTCTCGTTGTATCGAGCGTCGACCAACACTGAGCTAACGGGATGGGAGTACTTTGACGGCGAAGAGGCTGGATTTCGTCAACTGTACGAACTCTATCAGTTTGTGACCAAACACTTGGATGCCAATCCTGTGGTAGTCGACGCAGATGATCTTCTTGACCATCCAAACGAGACCATGAAAAGCTATTGTGAAGCTCTCGGCATCACATACGAGCCCCACATGACTACCTGGGAACCTGGTCCGATTCCAGACTGGGTGGTGGGCAAAGGGTGGCATGAAAATGTACAAAAAAGTTCTGGATTCATGGCACAAAAGACTAAGAAAGTAAGTAGCTTTAAATCAAAAGAAAAAGTTGTCCCTGAAGAAGTTGTAAAAGTCATTGAAGAATCGATTCCTTATTACAAGTACATCGAATCAAGAAAGATTCGCCCAACACCTTGGTGAGGCCGGTGGTTCGAAGACCTCTCCACATTTGGGCAAAGATTTTGGGGAATAATATTCTTCTTTTGTTCTTCCATCAATTCGTCAGTAGTTTGCAATCGTTCCAACTCAGTATGCTCCCAATAACATTCAACATTGTGTTAATTTGTTGGTTGGTTATCATAGTTCATAGTTGGTTCATAGTTCCGCTCCAACAATAGCGAATAAACAGACATCCAATCTTAATCAGTACATAGCCAGATTTTCCAATGGAATAATTTATTTCAGACAAACAAGATTTGGATTGTTGTTTGTAGACAAATTTTAAAGTTTTAACAAGTTTCACTTTCATGGACTGAGATTAGGGTATCTATCTGAAAGTTCTACGTACAATATTTTGCAATCATACTTATTCTTGTGCAGTTTTCTTATTTATTATATCCATTTTTAAATCACTTTCAATTCGAATTCCTGCAATCTTATTGGTTCTCAGGAGTGCGATTTAAGCACGAATGTAATGTTTCAAGCATAGAATTTTTTGAAAACCTGATTTTTGTAGCTACAGCCTCGTTTCGAGGCGTAGCTACTATGTCATCGAGTTCATGTCCGTAAGTAACACCACAGGAAACCCATAAGTCCTAAACTGACCAATCAGAAGCAAGTACGAGTGTTAGTGTTCGAAAAACGATCTGACAAACGATAAAATACAAAGCAAAGTAGAATTTAATCTGAAACTTCCAAGCTATCAGAATTTCCGTGAATGGATTTTTACCCTGCATGTATGAACCACATTACAATTTGCTCCTTGGTTATCTCGTTACTGCGGCTTCAAGCCACTGGATTGAAAATTTCCAGCAGTTTTATCGAAATGTGATTCTGTGTCGGCTGTTGCTTCTACTGTCTTGCTCAGATCATGAATGAAGCGGTGAACTGTACTGTGAAGTTGTGTGAAGGAAAAAACGATGCCGAGAAAAGCTAAATATGATTTTGGTATAAGCTAAATCTTCGTATTATCAATTTTAAAATTGACTGACAGAAGTGAATAACCAAATTCCAATTAATGGAATTTTTCAGTGCATGAGTTCGCATAATTCTGAAAATCACTGTAACTAAGGCTGTAGCTACATGCGCATTTTGTGCGCCTATTTTTTGAAAGAAATATATCGTGTCTTTTTGCGTGTTAAAGTTGCCTAATAATTTTATTCAACCTGTGAAAAAATGAACGAATTTACTCTAAACCCATTGTTTTCTTTTGATAAATTAAATTAAATTTGTTTAACTAAATAGTCTTCTTTCTCTCACGTGTTTATGTGGTTTTCAGAAACCCGTGAAATAGATAGGCTAGAGTGATTTTCCTTCGACCGTGAAAGAAAAATGACTATATAGTTTGTACTAGTTGATAAAGAACAAAAGAAAACAATAGGTTTAGAGTCTACTACTAACTATTAGTTTGTTTATTCCTTCACGGTCACTATATGAAAACCACTCTAAACTAATACACATCAGGTAAACCCTATTCAATTGTTGTCTTTTGTTCCCGGCTATTTGAATATTACTCATTAACTGCTAGTATTGATTCACAGATTTAGAGTGATGGCACTTAATCCGTGAAATAGATAGAGTGGTTTTCATAAACCCGTGAAATAAAAACTGGTTCATTTTTGTGTGATTTTCAGTTCCCATTGATTTTCGAGACTTTATTTCAGTATTACTGGTTTTATTCACTTCACTTTACTAATTTTATTGCGACACCTCAAAAGGATATTGCTTGACAAACCTCTGCTGAGACATAGATTGCAAAGAAAACATTATGCAAGAGCATAATGACATTTTGTCGCGATGTCTCCTCTTCATAATAAAGCACTGGTCGAGTGAGCTGGGGCTGAGGCGACTACGTGGGCATTGTGCACTGCCGTTGCACTAGCCTGCGTAGCGGCCCTAAGGGGATGGGGAGGGGACTGGGAAGAAGAAGGGAGGGGGACTGGGGAGGAGGAGGAGAGGAAGGGCCCTTCCTTCCTTCCTCTCCCCCTCCCCCTCCCCTTTCCCCTCTCTTCCCAAGCCCCTCCCCCTCCCTTCCCCTCCCTTTTAGGGCCGCTACGCAGGCTACCGTTGCACAGATTACCTCGCCCTCCTCCTGCTCAGTTTTCACACCATCGTGAGTCAAGCTAAAGCGTTCTCGAAATTTCCCTCCGCCTCCCCTCACTCCGGCCAGTGCGTGTTTGTGATCGTTTTGTCTATTCTCACGCTCTTGATTTGTGGCGTGGCGTGGCGTGGCGTGACCTTGAACGGTTCTATAAATAATGTCGTCACAATAGTGGCCACGTTTTATCCAACCACGTCTGGACTGTGATGTCTTTTCATCAAACAATCGCGACCGAGCACGCTTCACATATTTTATACAAGTTTAAGATATCGCGATGTAAAAATACTGGTTTGTTTTGAAATCTTTTGGGTAAGGGAAATTTGCTTAAAGTTGATAAAGACATACACAAACGCCGTTACCACCAAAAATACGTCGAACACAAACGATCCAGTCAGTCATGTCAAACAATCCTGTCAACTGTCAAATCATTCAGTCACAAGCGCAATACGATCCAGTCAATTGACAAACGATCCAGTCAGCGGATAATAGAGGTCCATATCACCCACCCCATCAAAAATCTAATGTCCATATTTCTTACCCCTTTCTCCCTCGTGATACCGCAGAAATAGACGTCTAGAAATCGATGACGGGTAAAATCGTGGTGTGACACCAGTGGAATCCCTGACCTTGTACAGATTCTACATCTAGAAGCAATTATTTTTCAGAAAAAACCTGTTTTACAATAAATCACATTTTCTTCCCATCTTAACAGAAGACGTGTATTAGGCAAGAAAACCAGATCTGTGGAAAAACTAAAATTGGTGCCAACCAACAGATCTCCAAGCTTGACCTGGCAATGTGAGCAAAGCTGCATATTATAACGTGTCCCTAGAATTATACCTGCGGCCAATCGGCATCGTGCCTGTCTGGGATCGTTGACAGATAGCACACATACGCTTAGAGAGAAGACGGAGATATGTAGCCAGCTTGTGCCTCTAATCGATCACTAGGCCTGTTTTCTACCCTTAATTCGATTTTTATTTTATTTATTTTTAGTCAGTATTGAGAGAGCATAAGTTCAAGGGGATCAGGTCGGATGATGAATGAACTTTTCGTATTGAACCGGAAATGCTGTGCCAGGGGGAGTATGCAAGAACAATGATCCTATTAGACCAACTCCCACGGTAGTATTGGTAATAGCCGTGATCAATCCACGAATAATTCGATGTTTTACAAAGTTTTTCGTTTAAGAAGCCACTGGATGGTTTGACGCTTGACTACGTAATGTGTCAGTTGACAAGATCATTAGCCCTTTAGCCAATTTCTCACTGAATGGTGTGTCGTCTGACTGAATCTCTTGTTATTTGACTTGAAACAGGCTCCAAACTATTTTGTGTTTGTCCATTTTAGGTCTTTAACTCTGTAAAAACCTTATATTTTATCGATCCAGATCCGTATGGTTATCAATCTAATAAAAAAGTGGAGTTTTTGAAAATCTTTTATTTTTGTTTCATGAAAAGGTGCATTTTTATTGAGTTTGATTCCTTAAGGACATTACCTACAACAAAATTGCCCACTTCAGTATCATACAACATATTCATCTTTAAATGCTCAAAATTTTTGAGCTTTTCTATGGCAATGTTCGGCAGAACTTTCAGTGAGCCTTTCATCACTGTCAAAATAACTTCTTGCTCAACACTGCCATGGAAGTGCTCAAAAATTTTGAGCCATGGGCGTTCGAAGCTCAAATTTTTTGACCGAGTGCTTTCATGGCAATGTTGATACGAGAATCGAGAAGTTATCTTGAACATTTCAGTAGTTGCAAAATTTTGATTACTTATAACCAAAGTAACAATAGGTATTTACTGATTTGCCGTAACATTTCTTTGATTCTGGAGACATCACATAAACTTGGATGATGCTGGGAGCAATTCGTTGAAAAATTCACACAAGCTTTGCTTTAGTTTTATAAATGATTGCTGTTCACTGTGTTTGGGCAACAAGTTCCGCGAGTTTTGCAGTATTCCCTCAGATTCTTTACTAACGGGTTAGCATCTAATTGTCTCAAGCACAACACTGTCATTATTTCTTGGCCAAGTCCTTTGGTCTTCAACGTCACTTCATAATTTGCATTGTTCGAGTACAATCAGTTTTAAGCGACGCCGATCCAAACTATCACTATATGGAACCAAATACAGCTAACAGGTACAGTTTCTTCTTGTTCTTAATCGATCGCAGTTTCCGAGAAGCTGGCGAAGAAACTAAGCTTGACTTGTGGTGGATATTGACATCGGTTAATATGAATCTAAATCATTGTAGGCGGGCCAGGATGGGAACAGGAAGTCCGATAATTAGTTGGCATGTAACCAAAAAACATAATTCCTTATGCATAATTCCGGCTGCAGTAAACTAGTTGTTCCTAATTAAGTATGATACAAATATGTTAAGTACGAAGCTATATATAATAAGAATAGTAGATCTATAGCATCATTCACGCTGCTCTTCTGGCAGTATCGATGCAGTATATACATAGCAAGCTTTGAAATTTACATAAGCCTTCAAAATGGAAAACCAAACAGAAACAATCACCGCAGGAAAACGAACCAAAAATTGCCCCGGCTGCAAAACACTATTGGAAGACCATGACTGGGGGATACCGTCGTCTTTCTGCGAAGGTAAAGAAAGGAGTTCACCGGCGAAGGTCAAGACAGAACCTTCAGCGGATATCGATGACCTACGAGAAAGTCTTCGAGCGCTGGAACTAAAAGAAAAAGAACTAATACAACAACAGATAGAAGAGAAGCGCGCTGCAGTGGAAAAACTACAGCAAGACAGAGCTAGAGGTAATGCTGCAAACCACCGTCTTCGCATCGTCTAAATTGGCTTCAAGCCAGGAAATCTAAATTTAGATCTATGGGTTCAACCCGTGTCAGATTATAATCTCTCCAATCTAGCACTATCGTTGTATAGAGCGTCCTCTCAGAGTGTAAATAGCAAAAAAAAGAGAGAACTGTCAAGCGAAATCACTTCGTGGCGTACTGGTTAGGGTTAGGGTTAGGTTTAGGGGTAGTGGTTGGGATAGCGTATATTTAGGGTTCATTGGTTCGAGCCTTGTCATAACCACTTTAATTTGTTTGTTTTTGTTTTTTTTTAAGTGTGAACAACCAAAATCCGAGATTGGACAGATTATAATCTGACGTGGGTTGAAGCCAGGAAATCTAAATTTAGATCTATGGGTTCAACCCAATTTAGACTATGCGAAGACGCTGTGCAAACGCACCGTCCTACGCTACACCACTAGACGAGCTCTTGGCGCACGATCACGCGGAAGCACTCCGCCAAACATGGCAGCACAGAGAGTATGAAAGCCAAACAGAAAAGCACAAACCAGCCACAGTCAACGTCACCTCATCAGAAATGTTTCTGAATCCAGCCAAACAAAATGGTGAGAAGCTTTATCTAATACCAGACTTTATAGACTCGATGGTTCCCCAGGAACACGAAGAAACGTTAGGTAGTCAGGGCATGGCCCGTATTTCCGTCACATATTATATATGGGCCCAAAAAGCCTAAGTTAGAATCAGTCACAATACAGCAGTGGGTAATAGCAAACACCCGTATTTTTTATACCTTATGATCTGAAGGGAAACTAGCACCTAATGATATACAGCACTACTTAGCATATACCGTTAAAATAATGGAACGAATGTAAATAATTAGTAATTTACGATAACGAATTTCGTAGAATGCAAGCTATTTACCATTACCTTTGGAGTTTTGACTCCAATCACCTACACACAGTGATGCTTTCACCCATACAACGCCCACCTATAATTCCTAAAACCATAACTAACTCAGCACGCGCACAATATGCTAATACTAACGCCGAGGGGAAAGTAATTTGTCGTAACTTCAACAGTCCACGGGGATGTTCGCGCGAAGCATGCAATTTTGCACACGAATGCAACAGGAAAATCTCCGGCAAAGTTTGTGGGCAGACGCACGCGGGGCATACGTATAAACCCTACACTCAAACATGACTAAATGAATCAAACATAAAAGGACCATTAAATACGGAGCTATGGCTAAAGGAACTGGAACTTGATGAGGACAAATATTTTCTTATCGACGGCATTTTACACGGCTTTCAGCTTGCGAAGGCTGACACGCAATTCAAAGAGGTCAACATGGATAATTACAAATCGGCCACAAATCCATTGACTAGGCACTTAGTTGAACAAACCATTTTAGAAGAAATCAAGCAAGGCAATTATGTTACTACTAAACAAAAACCGACTATTGTTAGCGCGTTAGGAGCAATTCCGAAACCAGATGTTAACAAAGTACGCCTCATTCATGATTGCTCTCGGCCTCATGGTCACGCAGTAAACGACTACATTGCCATTGAGTCGTTCAAATTTCAAACACTTGATGACGCTATAAAACTCCTACAACCTAAGTACTATATGGCTAAGATCGATCTGCGCCACGCTTATCGCTCGGTTGCCATTCACCCGGATAATTATCGCGCAACGGGCTGCAAATGGCACTTTATGGGCGATAAGACGTATACGTATTTTTATGATACACGATTACCGTTCGGAGCAAAGTCCAGCCCAAGCATTTTTCATCGACTAACGCAAGCAGTAAGAAGAATGATGGCTAGGAGGGGGTTTCATACTATCATAGTGTACCTTGACGATTTTCTCGTAATAGGCCCAACAGAGGCCCAGTGTCAAATGGCTTATGATACTTTAATAACACTTTTACGTGACTTGGTCTTCACAATAAGTGAGCGCAAACTAGTCCCTCCGACCCAACGCTTAACTTTCTTGGGAATAGAACTCGACACAATCGCGTGCACTATGAGGTTGCCGGATGGCAAAATCGAGGAGTTAAAGCAGGTTGTATCAGACTTTCAGTCAAAGCGGCGTGCAAGCAAAAAACAACTTCAACGTTTAGCCGGTAAACTTAATTTCGCTTGTCGGGTTGTCTACGGAGGACGAACTTTCCTCCGTCGTATTCTGGATACCATGAACAGTTTATCATCAAAGGCTAAAATCAGGCTAGATAGACATTTTCACGAGGACATTTCATGGTGGGCTCAGTTTTTAAAGTCATTCAACGGAAAGCGTTTATTTCTTGCAACACTCCCTACAGAAGATGTTGTCACTGATGCTTGTAAGGAAGCGGCTGCAGGGTTTTTCCGAGGGGACTGGTTTTATTTTAACTTTCCCATCGATTGTCCTCGGGAGTCCAATATGCACATAAATCATAAAGAAACCTTAGCTATCATTATTGCCGCAAAGCGCTGGGCAAAACTGTGGACAAATAAACGCATTGTGATTCATTGTGATAATCAAGCGGCGGTTCATATAATTAACAAAGGTACAACCGCCAACGAGTACATCATGCGTGAATTGCGGCAACTCTTTTGGCTTTCGGCCATGCATAACTTTCACATTGTAGCGGTGTATGTTCAAGGAAGCAAAAATATGTTAGCGGATTCTATCTCACGCTTGCATGACCCACACCACGTAATTAAGTTTTACGCAATATTTGCCAGTAATTACTCTCAGCAATTCATCAACTCTTCACCTCTCGAGCAGCATATGTCGGCTAACAGCCACGACTACATTTTTTACAGATGCACGAGATCTCACTATGGCAATGCAACTCGAGAAAGAAATCAGTGATTACCGGACACATCTATTTGCTGAGTCTACCAAGTCTACGTATCAAACTCATCGCAATACGTTTTTAAAATTTTGTTCACATATGGGTTACAACCCAGTTCCGCTGCAGCAATCGCACCTTTTACAGTATGCCGCCTACTTAGCTCGGTTTTTAAAACCATCTTCCATTCGCAATTATTTGAATATTATCGGCATTTTACACAAAGAATTCGGGCTCCAGAACCCCCTTCTTGACAACTGGGCACTCAAGTCATTGCTCACTGGAATTAAAAGGGTAAAAGGCTCCCCTCCTCGACAAAAGTTACCTATTACCCCAAGCATTTTAATAGATATATACTCGACCCTACATTTTTCCAACAGCCTTGATTCATCCTTTTGGGCGGTTTGTTTGGTAGCCTTTTTCGGTATGTTTCGGAAATCGCATTTATTACCTTTGTCAGCAAGTAAATTCGACCCAAGCAAACAGCTCACTAAAGCTGATTTCAAAGTATATTCATGGGGAATACTTATCACTATTCGATGGAGTAAAACGATCCAGTTTCGTGAAAGGGAGGTCGATATTCCCATCCCTTGTATTCCTCGTAGCAAACTTTGCCCAGTTACAGCTACCAACCATGCATTTTCCTTCACTACCACTGCGCCCGCTAACTCCCAAGCTTTCAACTGGTGGGATCCTTCAAGTAACTCCATTAAATGCCTAACTTATAGCATGTTCATCAGTAAACTCAAACACCATCTCGCGCTAGTAGGAGTTAATCCATCTAACTTTGCTGGCCACTCATTTCGAAGGGGGGGAGCATCTTTTGCGTATCAGTCTGGTGTCCCAATAGAACTAATCAAGGCGCTAGGGGATTGGCAGTCAGATGCGGTGTTAATATATTTAACCATGCCTTTAACTATTAGACTAAACTCTGCTAACATGCTTTGTAAATCTGTTCTAACTCTCACAACACAGAACACTCACCCCACTCATTAATCACACTCTGGATTTGGACTCATTATTCAGGGGATTAATAGTAAATATGTTTGTAATAGTTTAGGATATATATATATATACGTTTCAGTTTGTATTATAATATATAGTATAAGTACTTTGTAAAATAAAGACTGCCTGAACCCATTCCTGAGTCTTGGTTGATTTAGGTGGATATTGACATCGGTTAATATGAATCTAAATCATTGTAGGCGGGCCAGGATGGGAACAGGAAGTCACAACTTTATAAGCATGTTTTCAATCCAATTAGTATTTTAACGCGTCAGTGTGATAAGTAAACTTTAATTAAGCAGTGAATATTTATTAACTGTATAAATAGAAGAGCTATAAGACATTAAATCACTCTCGCTTCAAAAGCCAACTAGAAAGCACATATTCAAGCTACATACTTTATAAGCAAGCAGTTATAGAAAAATTTTTCCCACCCACCTCTCCACAGGTAGTCTAACAGTGTAAATGTATCTCTGGACTCATTATTCAGGGGATTAATAGTAAATATGTTTGTAATAGTTTAGGATATATATATATATACGTTTCAGTTTGTATTATAATATATAGTATAAGTACTTTGTAAAATAAAGACTGCCTGAACCCATTCCTGAGTCTTGGTTGATTTAGAATAATGTTTGAATTCAAAAGGTCAACTTATTATGTTTGCATTACTGACCAAACTAATTTACAATCGAGACGAAATAACGTAACGTGATTGGACCTTTGACCGGATGTAAAACAAAGCCTTTTGTAATCTTATATTCTAATAGAGTGTTGTGAGTAACCTGATTTGAATTTTTGGCGGGCGAGAAAGTCCAAATGTTATGATTCGATGGCTTGTCAGTGGCAACTTTTATCAGTTCAAAGCGTTATTTCTTAAGAAAGGATTACGACTGAGAGGAAGGCTGCCAGTTCTCATTGAGTCAGCTATCCAGGTAATGTAAAATCTTGATATGTAATGAATTTTGAGTTGATTTCGAATCGGAAGCTTCGTATTTAATATATTACCGCATTCCTGTGAGTACTCATCTACTCGAACAAATTACCTTGTGTTGTCAATTTACACGACCAAATCTTTGCCTTGACAAGTTTTCCTTGACAAGTTTGTCAAGTTTTCTTGAGTTGTCGATCTACACGAGCAATCTTTAACTTGGCAAGGAAAACTGAGCAGTGGTACTCCAGCCAACAAGGAAGAGTTCAGGAGAGTTGCTCATGAGGCTTAAGTATATTGGTTATATTTGAAAATACGGCCCGAGTTTCAGCACCAAACTATTGATAAACTTTTACGGAAAACCGGCAAATTGTTTGAGATAACGTGTTTTATATTTCGGATACTAATAAAACAAATGTTTTTCTTCGTTTGATTTGTTGTAGATGTTTAGAGCGATATTCAGACCAGGACACGAAGATCAAGACAGAAGATGATATGATTTTATGATTGCAAAATTACTGTTATGACAGAAAACGTAGGCTGCTGCAGTCCTGTTTTAAAATTTAATGTCACAGAGTCATGGCCGAATTCATGGTTCGAAATTTTAGAGCCATGTCATGGAAATAGCCCAAGCACAAGATTTTGAAACGAGAGACGGGATAGCCTGGGGACTAGGCTGGTCCAAGCACATTTCATGCAAATGTGTGTCAAAAGCTCAAAATTTTTGAGCTAACTCATGGCATATGTACGATATCGGCACTGACTGTGTATTTTCCATAACATAGCTCAAAAATTTTGAACCAATTGTCAAGATCTTGACAATCAAAATTTTTGAGCTATGTTATGGAAAATACATATGCCATGAGATAGCTCAAAAATTTTGAGCTTTTGCCACAAATGTGTTTCATAACCTAATAAATGACATGTATTAAGTAAAATGAGATTGATATGGAACCGGATAAAGCAAATCTAACCATTTTATTGCAGTTTCTTTCCTTTGTTGATATCCATAATTCCAAAACTTACTTTTATGGGGAACTATCTAAGTCAATGGAATCGAATAAAGCAAATCTCGTCATTTTTATGTGGTTTTCTTGTTCTACTGATTGCCATACTTTCAAAACCTACATTTGTTGAGAATTCACTGACGCTATGGAAGCTCAGTGAGAGAAGGTCAGAGAAAAGTCGTACTTTTTAAGAGAAGAGAAATATTCCATGAAGCGAATGATATTGCCTAAAACGACCTTTTCTACTCATCATTTTGTTCATTGACTAAGAAAAGCCATAAAATCAGCGTTTTTCTTGTCCACAGGATAACCGATTAGAATAAAACTGCTTGATTTTGCTGAAACTTTGCAAAATGGACAAACACAAAATAGTTTGGAGCCTGTTTTGATTGTTGATCGTTTTTATCTGAATCATTCGTCGTTTGACTGGGATAATAAGCGTTTCTGACTAATCGTTTGTCATTTGACTAAATCATTTTTCAAATGACTGAATTGTTCGGTTTGTCTGACTGAATCGTTTGTCGTTTGACTAAATCATTTAGAGTGATTGACTGAATTGTTTGTCCGCTGACTGGATCGTTTGTCAATTGACTGGATCGTATTTCATTTGTGACTGAATTATTTGACAGTTGACAGGATTGTTTGACATGACTGACTGGATCGTTTGTGTACGACGTATTTTGGTGGTATATGGCGCGCCGTTTAACGGGACCAACGGCGCGCCATATAAATCTGTGACAAATTCAATTAACGCTGAGGGCTGTAAAACCACAGTCCTTTGTTTGATCCAGTAGGAGCCTAATCCCCAAAAAAGTCGTATGCGGCTCGTAACAAGCATTAAGTAGCCATGAAGGTTTTTCTCTGGACTGCACCAAGATGTGTGTCTACTGCTTTTGAACGCAGCATCAGGACGCTCAGCAACACTAAAGTCTTTCATGAGCCATATCGGAGTGCTTTTTCCTTGGGACCCGAGAGACAGAGCCTACGGTTTGCCTCTACTCCGGTCAACTCCAAGGAAACATATCGAAAGGTGAAACCTATGCTTTGTAAGGAGTACGATGGTATCGATGTTGGTTTCTCCAAAGACATGGCTTACCATGTGGAAAACAAGTTTGGTGTCTTTCTCGACGAAGATTTCAAAGACTTCAAGCACTCGTTTTTGATTCGAGATCCAGCAGCAGCCGTTCTCTCGTTGTATCGAGCGTCGACCAACACTGAGCTAACGGGATGGGTCTACTTTGACGGCGAAGAGGCTGGATTTCGTCAACTGTACGAACTCTATCAGTTTGTGACCAAACACTTGGATGCCAATCCTGTGGTTGTCGACGCAGATGATCTTCTTGACCATCCAGACGAGACCATGAAAAGCTATTGTGAAGCTGTAGGCATCACATACGAGCCCCACATGACTACTTGGGAACCTGGTCCGATTCCAGAGTGGGATCAGCTCTGGGCAGGATGGCACGAGAACGTGTTAAAGAGCAATGGATTTACTCGTCGTGTGAACAAGAACAAGAAAACCGAAAAGGAAGAAGAAGTGCTTCCCGAAGACGTCCTGAAAGTCATTGAAGAATCCACCACTTACTATAAGTACCTGGCAGCAAGAAAACTTCACATATCTTCGGCTTGCGGCAGCGATTAACCTTGCTCAAGACTAAATGAAACCTCGTCGCAAATGACGAACAGAAAAAGGAATTTTAAATTGTATTTGTCGAACAGTTAAGAGCTGAGATCAGTTAACAATTTAATTAATTTTGAAACGTATACTTCATATAGTACTCCCCTGAATTTTATCTGGCAATGCACGGAAAATATCGGTGGCAACGTACAAAAAAGGTCTTGATTCATGGCACAAAAGACTAAAGGTAAATAGCTTAATTAAATGAAAAGAAAAAGTTGTCCCTGAAGAATTTGTAAAAGTCATTGAAGAATCTATTCCTTATTATAAGTACATCGAATCAAGAACCAACCAACCCAACCACTTATTGAGGTACCAGTAAGTAATTAAGTAAGTAAGTAAGTACTTCCGACCTTCGCGAGGTTTTCAAAAAAGAAATGTGCTGAGCTCGGTATAGAAATTAAGAACACTTTCCGCTGACTCGATATTGTATTAGTGGTTTCGAATTTCGAAATCATCCATTGCAACAAATAAAGTCCACGGTACTTCACTTAGGCCACGGTTAATACTGGTGTTCAAACCTCCCGGCTCTGGCAAACACAGTGACGACCGTCATGAACAAGTCTAACACAGGAAGCCCATCAAGAACAGAGGAGCGTGAGGAACGACGAACGCGCGTCCCTGGGCCTTATAGATGAACGCTATTATAAAAGCCATAACGGGAGAGACTACGTAGCACGCAATTGATGTAAAATATTCATAAAGTCATAATACAATTTTTTGAATACATTACACGAACTGAGTGCTAAGTAGGTTTAGCAAAAGAGGGAAGGATAATCCCAAAGATCGCAAGCATTAAGTAGCCATGAAGGTTTTTCTCTGGACTGCACCAAGATGTGTATCGACTGCTTTTGAACGAAGTAACAAGACGCTCAGCAACACTAAAGTCTTTCACGAGCCATATGGATATGCTTTTTACTTTGGACCCGAGATATGCCTCTACTCCAGTCAACCCCAAGGAAACACATCGAAAGGTGAAACCTATGCTTTGTAAGGAGTACGATGGCATCGATGTTGTTTTCTCCAAAGACATGGCTTACTACGTGGAAAACAAGTTTGATCTCTTTTTCGACGAAGAATTTAGAGACTTCAAGCACTCATTTTTGATTCCAGATCCCATTGATTTTCGAGACTTTATTTCAGTATTACTGGGTTTTATTCACTTGACTGCACTTTACTAATTCTATTGCGCCACCTCAAAAGGATATTGCTTGACAAACCTCTGCTGAGACATAGATTGCAAAGAAAACATTATGCCTTCATTTTATCGCGATGTCTCCTCTTCATAATAATGCACTGGTCGAGTGACCTGGGGCTGAGGCGACCACGTGGGCATTGTGCACTGCTTAAGCCGTTGCACAGATTACCTCGCCCTCCTCCTGCTCAGTTTTCACATCATCGCGAGTAACGCTAAAACGTTCGCTCCGCCTCCCCTCACTCAGGCCAGTGAGTGCTTGTGATCGTTTTGTCTCTTCTCACGCTCTTGATTTGTTGTAAGGCGTGGCGTGACCTTGCGGAACGGTTTATAAATAAAGTCGTCACAATAATGGCCACGTTTTATCCAACCACGTCTAAACTGTGATGTCTCTTCATCAAACAAGCGCGACCGAGCACGCTTCAGATATTTTAGGCAAGTTTAAGATATCGCGATTTTATACACACTGGTTTGTTTTGAAATCTTTTGGGTAGTGGTAGGTAGACTGCTCATGTTTTAGTTGTCTCAGTATTTATGAACATAATTTTGAAGAACGAGATAGCCAGGCAAATATTCCGTGTCAACATAAAATTTCTTGCATTCGATATGTAAATGAATTTCAAGCCCAAAACACAGACATGCGCAGACAAATTGTATACATGCTGCCGTTGTACAGATTACCTCGCCCTCCTCCTGCTCAGTTTGTACACCATCGTGAGTCAAGCTAAAGCGTTCTCGAAATTTCCCTCCGCCTCCCCTCACTCTGGCCAATGCGTGCTTGTGATCGTTTTGTCTCTTCTCACGCTCTTGATTTGTTGTTCCGTGTAGCTTTTATGAGCTTTAAATACCCTTAAAACGGAGCACTGATGGAGAGAGGGGATAGAGGGCGCACCTTCGAACGCATGATACATGAGCCTCTGGCTTGGGAGACTGGGTAACCACTCCCCGCAATATCGAAGTAAAACATTAGCCTTTGCCTTTTGTTAGCTTTTTTTGCGTGACTTGAAGGGTTCTATAAATAAAGTCGTCACGATATTGGCCATGTTTTATCCACCACGTCTGGACTGTGATGTCTCTTCAACAAACAAGCGCGACCGAGCACGCTTCACATATTTTATACAAGTTTAAGATACCACAATTTAAAAATACTGGTTTGTTTTGAAATGTTCCGGGTAAGAGAAATTCGTAATTGATAAAGACATACATAAAGATCACATAAGCATTAAGGTGTCTCGATCGAAATTCAGAGCGCGTCAAGGCGCTTCGTTAAAACTTGTCTAAAATCTTCAATTCTTCTCTGATTGCAATAAACCTTATGTTGACTGTACTTCATTTATTGAGGATTACGGACATGTTAAAAGTATTTGAAAATGGTACGCGAATTAGGCACAAAATGGCAAAAACTTAACACCACTATTTTCATAAAATTGCAATTTACGTAAAATTGAGCGCTAAGATTTTAACCGCATTCACAAAATCATGAAACACGAACCTAATCTAGCTGGTGAATCAGTAGGAAAAAAATTGTAGGACAGGATTCTGAGATAATTACGATGTTTGAAATTGTACCTCTTGAACTAACTCGGAAGTTTTAACTCTTCGTGTGTTATACAGTTTAGCTTTAACGCCGCTACAATACACGGACAGAATGATCAATATTTCTTCTAACTACCTGCCAAACAAAATTGTTTTTGGTTAGATAGAAGAAAAGCTGTAGTCGGGCGAGTGAGTGGAGGTTTATACTCCAAAATATCCACAAATTGCAAAATGCACGTTTTTCGAAATTACAAAAAAATTAACCGTGCAATTCGAGCAAAACCTCTTGACAAATAAGTTCCATCCTTAATACAACTTCTTACCTTCATTTTGCGTTCTAAGCTTATTTCGTTTCTGCAAAATAAAATTTTAAAGTAAGGCACTTTCACGTCGCTGCAGCTGGAATAGTTTTGTTGCACTATGCAAATTAGCCAGTCTCTAAGGAATTCACACGTTTGCAAGGGGGGTGCTATCATGCATGTTTTGTTGATTACACCGCGACTTAAGCTTTTATTTTCATTCATTCATGGAGTTTTTGAATGCAGAGATGTATTGTATTAAGGATGGAACTTATTTGTCAAGAGGTTTTGCTCGAATTGTACGGTTAAATTTTTTGTAATTTCGAAAAACGTGCATTTTGCAATTTGTGGATATTTTGGAGTATAAACCTCCACTCACTCGCCCGACTACAGCTTTTCTTCTATCTAACCAAAAACAATTTTGTTTGGCAGGTAGTTAGAAAAAATATTGATCATTCTGTCCGTGTATTGTAGCGGCGTTAAAGCTAAACTGTATAACACACGAAGAGTTAAAACTTCCGAGTTAGTTCAAGAGGTACAATTTCAAACATCGTAATTATCTC
Organism: Telmatactis stephensoni; assembly: GCA_029948255.1. NCBI lineage: Eukaryota > Metazoa > Cnidaria > Anthozoa > Actiniaria > Isophelliidae > Telmatactis > Telmatactis stephensoni. The sequence goes on along the minus strand of JALIZF010001833.1, from coordinate 739,548 downwards.
AGAATCCTGTCCTACAATTTTTTTCCTACTGATTCACCAGCTAGATTAGGTTCGTGTTTCATGATTTTGTGAATGCGGTTAAAATCTTAGCGCTCAATTTTACGTAAATTGCAATTTTATGAAAATAGTGGTGTTAATTTTTTGCCATTTTGTGCCTAATTCGCGTACCATTTTCAAATACTTTTAACGTGTTCGTGATTTTCAATAAATAACGGACAATCAACATAAGTTTTACTTCAATCAGAGAAGAATTGAAGATTTTAGACAAGTTTTAGCGAAGCGCCTTGACGCGCTCTGAATTTCGATCGAGACACCTTAAGTAGCCATGAAGGTTTTTCTCTGCGCTGCACCAAGATGTGTGTCAACTACTTTTGAACGTAGCATCATGACGCTCAACAACACTAAAGTCTTTCATGAGCCATATCGGGATGCTTTTTACTTTGGACCCGAGAGACAGAGCCTACGGTTAGCCTCTACTCCAGTCAACCCCAAGGAAACATATCGGAAGGTAAAACCTATGCTTTGTAAGGAGTACGACGGTATCGATGTTGTTTTCTCCAAAGACATGGCTTACCATGTGGAAAACAAGTTTGGTGTCTTTCTCGACGAAGATTTCAAAGACTTCAAGCACTCGTTTTTGATTCGAGATCCAGCAGCAGCCGTTCTCTCGTTGTATCGAGTGTCGACCAACACTGAGCTAACGGGATGGGAGTACTTTGACGGCGAAGAGGCTGGATTTCGTCAACTGTACGAACTCTATCAGTTTGTGACCAAACACTTGGATGCCAATGCTGTGGTAGTCGACGCAGATGATCTTCTTGACCATCCAAACGAGACCATGAAAAGCTATTGTGAAGCTCTCGGCATCACATACGAGCCCCACATGACTACCTGGGAACCTGGTCCGATTCCAGACTGGGTGGTGGGCAAAGGGTGGCATGAAAATGTACAAAAAAGTTCTGGATTCATGGCACAAAAGACTAAGAAAGTAAGTAGCTTTAAATCAAAAGAAAAAGTTGTCCCTGAAGAAGTTGTAAAAGTCATTGAAGAATCGATTCCTTATTACAAGTACATCGAATCAAGAAAGATTCGCCCAACACCTTGGTGAGGCCGGTGGTTCGAAGACCTCTCCACATTTGGGCAAAGATTTTGGGGAATAATATTCTTCTTTTGTTCTTCCATCAATTCGTCAGTAGTTTGCAATCGTTCCAACTCAGTATGCTCCCAATAACATTCAACATTGTGTTAATTTGTTGGTTGGTTATCATAGTTCATAGTTGGTTCATAGTTCCGCTCCAACAATAGCGAATAAACAGACATCCAATCTTAATCAGTACATAGCCAGATTTTCCAATGGAATAATTTATTTCAGACAAACAAGATTTGGATTGTTGTTTGTAGACAAATTTTAAAGTTTTAACAAGTTTCACTTTCATGGACTGAGATTAGGGTATCTATCTGAAAGTTCTACGTACAATATTTTGCAATCATACTTATTCTTGTGCAGTTTTCTTATTTATTATATCCATTTTTAAATCACTTTCAATTCGAATTCCTGCAATCTTATTGGTTCTCAGGAGTGCGATTTAAGCACGAATGTAATGTTTCAAGCATAGAATTTTTTGAAAACCTGATTTTTTGAAAGAAATATATCGTGTCTTTTTGCGTGTTAAAGTTGCCCAGTGATTTTATTCAACCTGTGAAAAAATGAACGAATTTACTCTAAACCCATTGTTTTCTTTTGATAAATTAAATTAAATTTGTTTAACTAAATAGTCTTCTTTCTCTCACGTGTTTATGTGGTTTTCAGAAACCCGTGAAATAGATAGGCTAGAGTGATTTTCCTTCGACCGTGAAAGAAAAATGACTATATAGTTTGTACTAGTTGATAAAGAACAAAAGAAAAACAATAGGTTTAGAGTCTACTACTAACTATTAGTTTGTTTATTCCTTCACGGTCAAATGAAAACCACTCTAAACTAATACACATCAGGTAAACCCTATTCAATTGTTGTCTTTTGCTCCCGGCTATTTGAATATTACACATTAACTGCTAGTATTGATTCACAGATTTAGAGTGATGGCACTTAATCCGTGAAATAGATAGAGTGGTTTTCATAAACCCGTGAAATAAAAACTGGTTCATTTTTGTGTGATTTTCAGTTCCCATTGATTTTCGAGACTTTATTTCAGTATTACTGGTTTTATTCACTTCACTTTACTAATTTTATTGCGACACCTCAAAAGGATATTGCTTGACAAACCTCTGCTGAGACATAGATTGCAAAGAAAACATTATGCAAGAGCATAATGACATTTTGTCGCGATGTCTCCTCTTCATAATAAAGCACTGGTCGAGTGAGCTGGGGCTGAGGCGAATACGTGGGCATTGTGCACTGCCGTTGCACTAGCCTGCGTAGCGGCCCTAAGGGGATGGGGAGGGGACTGGGAAGAAGAAGGGAGGGGGACTGGGGAGGAGGAGGAGAGGAAGGACCTGCAGACAACCCCCAGGTTTTTTTGAAATTTCCGTTCGTATACGAACGAAAAATCCTGATTGGTCGAGACATAAGATACGTCAAACTTGATGTAAACCAGTGGTGAAGGAGACAACTCGAGAGAACAACGGCGGAGGATTTTGATCAAAAACTTGAACTAGAGTTAAGTTCTTTTAAAGAAAAAGGTATTAATTACTCGTGCCCAGGCCTTTAGGCCGGGAACGAGTTATAAACTGCAAATGTTTCGTTTTATTTTCCTGTCGTCGTCCACGAGAATGCGGCATTCTTGCGCAATCGGTGACGTGATACACTCCTGATTGGTTAAGAGCGTAAGAAACAATGCCCTTCATTCATCACCTTTGAGCGAGTGCGAACTCTTCGAAGGTCTTCGAAGTGAACGCCAGTCAGGAACTTTAGGAATGCAAGATGGCGGACACCCCAAAAAATAGCTTTGAGAGACAGGCTTTTCCAGCAGTGAGACAATAGAAAATGGAGCTTTTAACTCGAGATATACCTAGACACTTATAAGAGCTTCAGAATGGGCTGTTATTTTGAGCTTGATCTCCAATACTTTGATCAAATATCGGGCTCTCAATGGAGTACGTGAGAATGTAACTCTCGCGACTCAAAGCAATTCCTTTGAGCTGGAAATCTACGCATTTCTCACCCTACATGTTGCTAAACGAACGCATATAGAGGCAAGTCAATTATATTTTTCATTCAAGCATTCAAGAGATGTTGAGAGGTTTTTGTATTGAATATTAATATATAAATATAAATATAAATATAAATATAAATTAACACCGACATTCTGGCCAGACAATTATTTAGTTATATATTTTCATTGAACCAAGGCTCTATTTGACCTGATGCGTTTGGTCACGTAATGGATAAAACATCTGAAACATGAACGAAAAAATACACGATTTGTTATTGTGTCAAAAGCGTCGTTATAGAAGTCTTTACGGCAAACAATTGAGATATATAGTGAAATAAAAAGTTAAATAAAGTGGTTTTTTTTTTGCATGTTGGAGATATCTAATACAAGGGCAAACACTAATAGCGCTGACAGACAAACTGACTAATCAGATATTCTTTGAAAAGGTCAAAAAAGGGCTTTATTATGTTACGGTTAAGTGAAGAAGTTTCAGTTAGTTTGACACCAGAGGAGGATGGACACTTCCCACGTGATACATTAGACCAATCAAACTTGCTCTTTCAAGGTCGCTTCTGGCGTGACAGATTATTCACTCGAAATGCATACATAGGCGATAAATACGGAATTTTTCTTTTGAATTTAGTTGAAACTTTGCAATTTAAGTCTTCAGAATCAATGTTGAGTTATCAAGGAATCGAACTGACATTAAATATCGGAAAGACAAGTGATATTTTCAGTTAAACTTTTGTCATCATTTTCAGTCACGCATGATACTTCTCGCCGAGATAAACTCTGCAGAGTAGGTACTTTCAAACCATGTGAAATCACATATTGTTAGCGAATAAGCCAACAAAATTTACATATCTGGAAAGTTCAAGAACTGAACTTTGATTTTAAGTGGTTGCCCCCCTTTGCCCCATCAGCGGTTTCAGAGATAGAGCGGTTTGAAAACTAAGAAAATTTGCCATCTTGTTCCAGAAGGTGACAAAAATACCGCGTCATACTCAGGTCAATGTCAGGTTTCCCAATGGCAAACTTGGAAAATCCAAGGAAACCTTAAAATACTAGAGGGGATATTATTATTATGAAGCTTCATTCACGCCTAAAAAGCCTTCCTTTTATGTTTTTTATTAGTATGAACGCTTCCAATTCAAAGCAGAAGCAGTCCGGTCCATTAATCTTGTTCGTCGGAGAGTCCTCATGGCGATATTTAATAATTCCATCGGAACGTGACGATAAACCCCTGGAACCCAGGGTAGAAGCCTACAAAAAGCAAATATAATAAACCTACGTCAAGAAAATCCCTGATTCATTCAGCATCAGTTTTACATATAAGCTTTGCTAAATTTGCCAAAATTATATTTCCGCTGTACGGTTATAATATCGGTATCTCGACTTTCATAACTGATAACGAATCAAAGCTATGAACTAACTGATAAAACATGCTTACAAAAGAGCTTATCTGAAAAATAATGCTTCTGTGTACTCTAACAAGACTCACATGGAGAGTTAAGGTTTGCAACTTTTGGATAGATGTATCGCACGATGGAACGACCAGAAGGCGCCTTTCTGAAGGCGAATATATTTACAAAGCTGAAATGGCAGTAGATGACTTTCCGGCATCGCCAGGGAAGGTAAACTTGGTGCTGTCAATTCGAATGGATATGATGGATCGACACAGTGTATTATTACTAAGTCGTTATTCTCGAAAATCTATATTCTTGATCGATAGTGTTATCACCTCGGTGGTTGGAGTCAACTGAGTTAGAATTTCATTTTGAACCATGATCCTTTGCGCGCCACTGTCCATCCTCCTCTGATCGATAGTGTTATCACCTCGGTGGTTGGAGTCAACTGAGTTAGAATTTCATTTTGAACCATGATCCTTTGCGCGCCTCTGTTTGACACCGATCGAGCTCTAGCTGTTGCTATGCTATGTCACACAATCTCGTGTAGATTTCATTTGCATTTATGTCTTTACTTTCGCTTGGGATTTGTTTGGAAAAATCTTTGTTATTCTCGACGTTATTTGGTTTTATTGTGTATTTGAGTCAGTGAAATTGAGCCGGATTTCTTGACATTAAAGCTTTATACGTGTTGATCTCGATATTTCTTATCGGATTCAGTCATTACAAGGTTTTTAAAACCACTTCAGAGTGTCATATACAATGTATTTTTCTGCCTAATGATTATTTTTGGTCTCTCGACAAGCCCAAAATCAACCAAAATCGAATCATAGTTCATTTACTCACAGAGATTACGATAAATTGGATTAATGGACTTTCAAAACATAACGTATTTTTTTACCCTAATTTTTTGTTCCAGATTTTCCTTTTAATTACCAAGACATTCCTAATGTAAAAATAATACCAATGCTATAACAATTATGAATAAACAATTCGCGTTTGCGAATGAATAATTGTTATTTATGCAGTTCTGTGCTTTTACTGCAGTGCATGGATGACATCATATATGTTTAACATTTCAGTTATACAGCATATACAACAGTATATTTATTACAGTCTGTACATCAGTGGGGTGATTTTATTTAGTCTGTGAAAAATTGTACACATACTAGTTATAAGTAGACTTTAAACCTATTGTTTATTTTGTTTTTTGAAAAAGTCAAATGGGGTTCTCCCAGGGGGCATGGGCGATATCAGAATGGATTGATACTGACATTAGATACCAGGTTGTGACTTGATCAAATACTAAGACCAGTTATCCATAACTCTAAAAATGTATGATGGTGGACATGGTGATGATTGTAGATGCCATATGTCTTGACTACCAGTAACCACATGTCCTCATAGAGGGCTTTTATTTGAAAAATGTATGCGCAACAGAAAGGTCAAGCTTCAAGAGCCCTGGAGGGCGACCCTATATAGCGGAATGGCGGAATGACGGAATGGCGGAATGGCGGAAAACATCTCCAAATCCTAAAAGGCGGAACGACGGAAAATACCCCCAAATACTAAAACGCGGAACCAACAAAATCACAAAAATTAAAAAAATTAAAAAAATAAACTAATATAAACATATCTATGCATAGTTCAGATTTGATTATAGTATCATCAGCCCGGTTACACTTGGCGTTTAGTTCATTCACGCAACTGATGTTATCGACTTCCGCCGTATATTTTTACTGAAAGATATTGATTGTTTAGAAACATGAGAACCTAACTGCTCATTACGATAAATAATAAGAAATATACTTTAGCAATAAATGATCATTTATCACAAATCCTCAACATTGACAATTATATAGTTATTATATTCCTTCTTTTCTTTCTTCATTAATTCATTTACATTCATCCATCCTTCCGTATATTTATCAAGAGTGATAAATTCATTAATTCACGATTATGCAAATTATGTCACTCACTCACTTTACTGTAAACTTCTGGTCTGTCAAACTAGCTTGACTTCCTTTTCCCGATATATAATACGCCGATATACGGTGCTAAGTTCCGTTACAATAATTTTCGGCGACTTGTTCCTACAGTATAGTACTCGAGAGACTTTGAACGTAATGTACATGTAACTGTTGTAGATTTGTGTACAAGCAACAATTTTTAGGCACATGATCTCAGCTCGGTAAAAATTGCTCGGTAATAACCTTAACTTACCTCGTGCTCTACACGGGTCTACACTCTGGGAAGATTGTACGTGTCGGATGTTAGGCGAAAATGCCAATAGATAATTTCTTATTCCTTGACACATTTTGTATTGAACTACTCTCAGCTCCCTCATGCACCTTGAGTTGGAATATAATTTTCACCGCATCTCCTTTGAGCTGTTCGACACTCGGACCGGTAAAATCCTTTCTCATGGAATGGACTTTGTAGTCGCTTTCGTCAAGCAACACAAGTCGTCGCAAGTCCAACATCAACGAGTCATCCAAGCATTTAGTGTTTGTACTCTATCAGCACGAGAGTAAATGTTAAATAAAAAGCAAACAAAATAAATCATAGTTTGAGTACGTACGAACTGCCGCCTGCCGAAACTGGCCTTGAGTAGAATAAAAAATGCTCGGTGTGCAAAACAACGCATTCATTGACAAAATTCACATTTTTATATTTTCTATTTTATTTTTCATTTTTTATTGTGACCCAGTATTTTTTTGCAACATAGTTCAAATTTCTTAATTTTATTGCCATTTTTTATTTGTTTTAATTAGTTTTGTGATTTTGTTGATTCCGCGTTTTAGTATTTGGGGGTATTTTCCGTCGTTCCGCCTTTTAGGATTTGGAGGTGTTTTCCGCCATTCCGTCATTCCGCCATTCCGCGATATAGGGTCGCCCGCCCTGGATACTTGATACATAAATTCTATTTTCTAGCTTTTCAGCCGTCTTATCTTACTTCTTTTGAACTCTTTTTTACCCTTCCTTTCATATATTTTTCAGGTATTTTCTTTAATTTAGTTTTCCGTCATTCCGCCATTCCGCGATATAGGGTCGCCCTATATGGATTTAGAGTGATTGACTGAATTGTTTGTCCGCTGACTGGATCGTTTGTCAATTGACTGGATCGTATTGCATTTGTGACTGAATTATTTGACAGTTGACAGGATTGTTTGACATGACTGACTGGATCGTTTGTGTACGACGTATTTTGGTGGTATATGGCGCGCCGTTTAACGGGACCAACGGCGCGCCATATAAATCTGTGACAAATTCAATTAACGCTGAGGGCTGTAAAACCACAGTCCTTTGTTTGATCCAGTAGGAGCCTAATCCCCAAAAAAGTCGTATGCGGCTCGTAACAAGCATTAAGTAGCCATGAAGGTTTTTCTCTGGACTGCACCAAGATGTCTGTCTACTGCTTTTGAACGCAGCATCAGGACGCTCAGCAACACTAAAGTCTTTCATGAGCCATATCGGAGTGCTTTTTCCTTGGGACCCGAGAGACAGAGCCTACGGTTTGCCTCTACTCCAGTCAACCCCAAGGAAACATATCGAAAGGTGAAACCTATGCTTTGTCAGGAGTACGATGGTATCGATGTTGTTTTCTCCAAAGACATGGCTTACTACGTGGAAAACAAGTTTGATCTCTTTCTCGACGAAGATTTCAAAGACTTCAAGCACTCGTTTTTGATTCGAGATCCAGCAGTAGCCGTTCTCTCGTTGTATCGAGCGTCGACCAACACTGAGCTAACGGGATGGGAGTACTTTGACGGCGAAGAGGCTGGATTTCGTCAACTGTACGAACTCTATCAGTTTGTGACCAAACACTTGGATGCCAATGCTGTGGTAGTCGACGCAGATGATCTTCTTGACCATCCAAACGAGACCATGAAAAGCTATTGTGAAGCTGTAGGCATCACATACGAGCCCCACATGACGACCTGGGAACCTGGTCCGATTCCAGAATGGGATGTTTGTGCAGAATGGCATGAGAACGTGTTAAAGAGTAATGGATTTACTCCTCGTGTGAACAAGAACAAGAAAACCGAAAAGGAAGAAGAAGTGCTTCCCGAAGACGTCCTGAAAGTCATTGAAGAATCCACCACTCACTATAAGTACCTGGTAGCAAGAAAACTTCACATATCTTCGGCTTACGGCAGCGATTAACTGGATTCATGCCACAAAAGGCTAAGCCAAGTAAATAGCTTTAAATCAAAAGAAAAAGGTGTTCCTGAAGTTGTAAAAGCGAACGACAGACATCCAATCAGTCCATAGCCAAATTGAATTTCCTATTTGAACTAGACGTCCTAGACGCACACGTGCGTTCACTCGTGCCCCGGGAGCCCCTTTTAGGAGAGGCTCCAATGACCGGCCCCGTTCGTACTCTTCCCCGAGCCGAAACGGCTTGTTTACGCATTGTTTACCATTCCGGGAAATAGTTAACCGTAACATAAAGACCTTGTTTAAATCTGCTAACTTAAACTAAAGAATATTAGTATATAATATAAAAATTAGGTACTACCTAATAGCGGAGCTCCCATTTAAATAAATAATAATAATTTTAAATACTTTGTCTTTGACGTTTTTGATTCAAATGAATTGGGCTTCCTGTGGTAATAGGCAAACAAAGATTGCATTTTGTAGTAAAAGTTGAAATAAAGATTATAGATCAAGCTTTATAGCATTTGCTTCAGGATTTGAAAAACGTCTTGCCCTTCAGTCTCCTGAGAATTACATGGCTTTCAAGCCATATAGTCACTATGGTGATATTTATTCAGATTCAGTCAGATTTGGTACATGATTCTCAGAAATAGAATGCAAAAATCCCTCAAACTCATTTAATTCACATAAATACTGAACATCCTCCATCGCAGGACATTATATTTAGATTTTGCTGTCTTGACAGTATGACACAGATAAATAGTTGTCTTTACAAAAAACAAGAATTCTCTCTTCCAGGTTACACTAATCATGACTTTAGATGAAGTTGTAAAACAACTCACAACAACTACTACCTAATAGCAGAGCTCCAATTTCAATTTTAATATTTTTTGTTCTTGATTCAAATGAATTGGGTTTCCTGTGGCAATTGCCCAATATATTTAGGTTGTAAATTGCTTGAAAAAGTTGAACTGATGATTATTTAAAAAATCATTTGTTTTGGTTTGTATATGCCCTTTGGTCTCCTCAGTCCTGTGATATTCAGATTCACTGTCAGATTTCATAATTGACTTTGTAGTTGTTCATAATTCTCAGAAATAGAAAGCAAAAATCTCCAAAACCTTTTTTATATTGATACAAGTAATTAAACCTTTTCAACATCCTGGATATTGCAGAACAACATATCTTGATTTGTCTGTCTTCACTATATTGTGACATCTTATTTTTTTGTGGTTGTTGTTGTTGTTTTGTTTTGTTTTTTAATGTAGAATAAAATGACACACTAGGTGAATACTTGTCTCTTCCAGATTACACTGATAATACAATTTAAAGTGATTCATAAAAATAGCTGACTTGACATAACAAGAAAACAAGGAATTTAAAAGCATTTGCAATTTGCATTTAAGGTCTCACAGGGCTCACTAAGCAACTTCTTGCTTAATTCTAAAACAACTCTAGTTTGCATGCAAAATTCCTTTTTTTTTTCGTGTCTAATTTTTTTCATTAAATTCCTGAGCTGTATTTACACATAAGTGGGGTTGAGATAAGTTCAAAATCAAATATTTTTACTAATTGTACTATTCAAAGCACAGGCACCCCAAGCTCTGTTTCAGAGAGGGTGTTTTACGCGCGACGATTATTAGTTTGGGCTACCTGTGTCGCTTGTCAATTTTATTAAGACCATTGGGAGGAAAAACAAATCTCGCTAAAAATCAATAAAATTCTGAAAACTTGGTTGAACTGTCTCATTTCTTATTTAGATTAGATGTTTTGGAGTCTTTTGGGCTGGTTTTTGGACTCATTTATGTGCGTTTTGTGGGTTTTTGGCGATTCTCCTTTTCTCACTGGTTCTCTCTACCTAGGTAGTACTATATTAACTAAAGGCTGGCAACTTCGCCTCCTTACGATCACGAACCGTTTTTGAATGTCCGACAAAATATCCCTACAAATCGCTTCTCTCGCCAAAACACCACCACAAACACACTGGCAGATAATCACTTTACCGAGAAACGAAGAAAAAAAGATTACTTTATTAATGACTTTATAGAAAACGAGAGAGGTTTTCAGTCAAGTTTTTTTCAAAAATGGCTTTCTGCCGATGCTTGGCGGACTTGACTTGGTCAAAAACACAGGCTACCCAAATTCCACCCAAATTCCTTAAATGTGATTGGTCCGTGGTTACTAAGGAAAAGAACCAAATTTTCAATGAGCCCTCGGGAGGGAGAGATCTCTTTTCGTATCACAACGAAGAAATATTAGAGGGGTGGGCTAGTCTGACAGTGTCTTACTGACCCCCTCCACCCTCATGCTCAAGTAATCGTGAATAATGCTTCTTCGGCAAAAAGGCTGCCTTCGAACTTTTAGTTTTTAAAATTGTTTATGCTCAATTTTTTTAAATTTAATGACTTCAAAAATCCTGATTTCCATGACCAAAAGTACAGAAGTCGTGGCTATCTAAAAGTGAGTGAAACAGTATTTTCTTTTCGCTGAATGTGGACTTTATAACTCACCGGGCGATGCATTTTGTGGTCCATACAAAACCGAGAGGCACCCATTCACTTTTGCTTTCCTTCAGTTTTCACAACTTTTGACAATCGCTGATATATAAACTATAACAATAATTGACATAAAATCATGAGTAAAGCAAGACGGTGACGTGCCAAAAGAGGGAATTCACGCGAAGCCCGACAAAGAAAAACTGAAGTACCACAATCACAAACGTTTTTGAATTTTGCCAGCATTTGAGTCAGAAAATCACTGTGGAAAAAGGAGTGTTACGCATCAAATATCATTCTCCTTTTGCAGTTTTATGATAACAAATCAAAACAAATCTAACCAATGTTTAAAACATGACAAAATCAACACTTTGTCGAGCTTTGTGACAGTAGTTTTTCAGTCAAAGCAAAACTGAATGGCGGCCTCTCACTTTACCCTCAGTCTGATCTTGTCCTTCAGAAGCATTTTCCTCTACGTTTTCAGAAAAAGATAATTATTCATCAATGAACGTACCTTCTAAGAAGTGTTTTTGATAGAACTGGAGGGTTATTTTGATAGTGAAAGTTTTTTTCTGTTCACTAAATTCTTCTTCTTAACTTTGGACCACAAAATGCATCGCCCGGTGAGTTATAAAGTCCACATTCAGCGAAAAGAAAATACTGTTTCACTCACTTTTAGAAGTTACAGAATTAAGTTGACCAAACTTTTTACGCATACCTACTACAAATAGACCGAATTTTATAATGATACTAGTTTGGTTGAAATCATCCTCGGGGACCCAGGGCGAAAGGGGAGGGGAAGGACCGGAGGGGGAGGGGGAGGGGGAAGGAAAGGAAAAGGGGAAAAGGACGCCCTGGGCGTTTGACTACCCCAAACCATTTCCAACGGCAAAACTTAATCCTCTCTCTGATTGGCCTCATTATAATTTAATTATAATGAGGCCAATCAGAAGCGTTTGTGCGGTTGAGCTGAACTCGTCTAAAATTACAAGTAAACAAGTTGACCCCACGCATTGCAACACCTCTTAAACAAAGCGAGCGGACACGTGAAAACCTTAAACAGCCAAACAGAAGCTGGTTGTATCGAAAATTATTCAGAAACAAGATGTGTTTGCAAAGCTACCCACAGGATTCGGGAAAAGTTTGACTTTAATACCAAATTTTGCCTGATCTCGGTGTGCAGAACTTGACACACAAACATGTTAAACTGTCATAGCATCCAAGCGTTAATTGAGATGTGCCAGATATTTTTGTTATATGACCTTGTTTACGTGAGATATCCCTAATAGGATTAAGTTTTGCCGTTGGAAATGGTTTGGGGTAGTCAAACGCCCAGGGCGTCCTTTTCCCCTTTTCCTTTCCTTCCCCCTCCCCCTCCCCCTCCGGTCCTTCCCATCCCCTTTCGCCCTGGGTCCCCGAGGATGGGTTGAAATCGTAGCTTTTTTAACATCGAAATTGTTATACACTAGATTTGAAATGTTGCCAATTTTCTCAAAATCCAGATCTCGACGAGCAAAACGATTTATGAGACTTTGTAAATCAAATGTTTGTCTATAATGTGAGAGCGTTTCAAGAAATTCTATTAAGCCGATTTTGAGTAAAAACGGAGCAATTATTTAACTTTGAAGAAATTTAAAACCGCGGGTGCTCTACTAAATTAATTTTATAACAATGATTTTTCAAAGAAAAGTTGCAATATTTTTGGTTCTAAATAATACCAAGGCATGGTTCTTTATTTTGTGAAAATGTCATCGTATTTGCCATTTTCGATCGCCGTTGAGACGACTGTGCGTAAAGCACTAAATTGCCGCGTTTATCTCGGAATTTCGACATCCACGTTAATAATACTGTTTCTTGAAAACTGGTAGATCAATTTTTTTTTATTTCTCGATATTGAATATTGAATCCTTTACCAGTAAGGTGTTTAAATTACAAAGGCATTGAAGTTTTTTAAGACCATTAAATAATTTTTTAAAGTCCCTATGACGCATATTTTTTTATTTTCAAACTCATTTCTTTTCTGGGAATATAGTTGAGGTCTTTTTGTCTTGCTTTTGAACACTCCATATTTTTCGAGATATAAAGGTTTCAAATTTCAAAATGCAAATTTGATGACGTCAGGGGAGTCATCATTTATTATACAAAACCAAGATGACTTGAAATACTCTTATTTTTTCATTTGGAATTTATTTCCGTTGGTAAAGCCTGTGTTTGAGTAAAAAATCTGGTTGTGGAATTGAAGACCTCTTTTAGTAAAATCCATGAGAAGCTGGTGATGATGACTCCCCTGACGTCATCACATTTGCATTTTGAAATTTGAAACTTTTATATCTCCGAAAATATAGAGTATTCCAAAATGGGATAAAAAGATCTTAACTATATTCCCAGAAAAGAAATGAGTTTGAAAATAAAAAAAAATGCGTCATAGGGACTTTAAACATTGCCATATGTGCATCTCTTGTGGAGAAAATATGGCGGAATGTTTTGGACTGCAAATTTACTTTTTACACCTACTTACTTAAAGTTTTCTGGTTTAAAGTGTTAGCGAATGAGGTGAGGAAAGTATTTATTTTATTTTTGTGTAGTTTTTCCGAAAAAAAAAGACCCATTAATTTTGAGAGAGTTTTTGAAGCCAGTTGAAATTCAGTTGGCTTTGGCAAGTATCGGCCTCGCTGCTTGCATGAAAACACTTATAAATGAAAATGTTCAGAAAAAGTTAATCATCCAATAAAATGTATTTATCCATAGCATGAAACAACACAAACTAAAAATTGCGCAAAATAGCACTAACTAGTGAACAAAAGGAAACAAATGATTTTGTACAAAGCGTAATCCCACAAAAGGTCTTTGTTAAAGGGATTAACTAACTTAACAAAACATCGATGACGGTCGCTTGTACATTTAAGTCACAACAAACTGAGATATAGAAACTAAAGTCTTAATCAAAAATCACTACGTTTCTCTTGACTGTTTCTTGACTAAAAGTCTGTTGGTAAACAAAACTTAAGAGATGACGCCGGGCGGGGGAACTCCATTGTAAAAGGATCGGGTATGCTCGTCGTATCTCTTAGGGTAAAAATCAGCGATTTGGTATCTTTTAGGGGATTAAAATTGAATGTTAGAGTTTTAGCATTTCCTGGTATCTTTTAGGGTATCAAAAGAGCCCATCGCTTATCATCTTGTTCTCAAATGGAAGAAATTTGCCCAACAAAAGCATGTCGACCATCCAATTTTGTGTTCATAAGAATAATGTTCATTAGCTTGTTATCGCTGGTATCTCTTAGGAGTTCAAAAATCGTCCGGCCACGTCCTTTTAAAAAGACTTCTGGTATCTTTTAGGGGTATTTTTTAATTTCCGACGAGCATACCCGATCTTTTACAATGGAGTCTTCCCCCCCCCCCCCCACCCCCCGGGAGATGACGCTTATTAGTTATTCATAGAAAAAGACTCGTATTGCGCAACGCGGACTGACGAGTTTACAAACAGCTGAAGTGCAAGATAGATCGTTGTCATGGCAACCGGAGCTAAAAAGTTCTTTTGATAGTTGAATTAGGCCTACTCCGGGCCCTAAAATCGCCTAAAATCGCTTAATATATCGCCTAATATCGCCCAAGATCGCCCGAGATCGCTCAATATCGCCCAAGAGTGCCTAAGAGCGCCAACTCGAAATGGCTAAAATTTCCCAGTATTGCCTAAGATCGCTCAAGATCGCCCGAGATTGCTCAATATCGCCTAAGAGCGCCAACTCGAAATGGCTAAAATTTCACAATATCGCCTAAGATCGCCCAAGATCGCCCAAAATAACGGCGATTTCAGGGCCCGGGGTAGGCCTCAAATTAGGACTTTTCTAGCCCTATTACACATTTTTGTCTCAAAATGTCCAATATTCAGCTCAATTTTTCTAGCAAAAATTTTTGTCTAATAATCAATCTCTAACAGTATGTGCATTTCAATGCCAAAATGCTAACAAAGGAAATTTATGAAAGGAAATAGCAATAAAATACTTAATAAATCGCCTTTTAGGCACTTTCTTTGTATTTTGACCGAAAAATGAGATGCAAATGAGGTTTTACAGTGTACGAGGGTTTACGAGTTCAGCGAACCGTGTTTCTACGCGATAGTTTAGGAGGACGAAGATATCAGATTTACTCAGGAGCCTTCGGTTAAAAAGACTGAGGCCAGTAAGGACAATCACAAAGATCACAAGCATCAGCAAGTAGCTATGAAGATTTTTCTCTGGGCTGCACCAAGATGTGTGTCTACTGCTTTTGAACGTAGCATCAGGACGCTCAGCAACACTAAAGTCTTTCACGAGCCATATGGATATATTTTTAACTTTGAGTACTATGGACCCGAGAATCAGAGCCTACGAGGATATGAGGAAGCATATAGGAAGGCAAAATCTATGCTTTGTCAGGAGTACGATGGTATCGATGTGGTTTTCTGCAAAGACCTGGCTTACTACGTGGAAAACAAGTTCGATCTCTTTCTCGACGAAGATTTCAAAGACTTCAAGCACTCGTTTTTGATTCGAGATCCAGCGTCAACTGTTCCCTCGTTGTATCGAGCGGTGACCAACCCGAAGTTACCGGGAAAGGACTACCTTGACGGCGAAGAGGCTGGATTTCGTCAACTGTACGAACTCTATCAATTTGTGACCAAACACTTGCATGCCAATCCTGTGGTAGTCGACGCAGATGATCTTCTTGACCATCCAAACGAGACCATGAAAAGCTATTGTGAAGCTGTAGGCATCACATACGAGCCCCACATGACTACCTGGGAACCTGGTCCGATACCAGACTGGGATCTCTGTGCAAGATGGCATGAGAACCTGTCAAAGAGCAATGGATTTACTCCTCGTGTGAAGAAGAACAAGAAAACCCAAAAGGAAGAAGTGCTTCCCGAAGACGTCCTGAAAGTCATTGAAGAATCAACTACTTACTATAAGTTCCTCGCAGCAAGAAAACTTCACATATCTTCGGCTTGTGGCAGCGATTAACCTTGCTCAAGACCTCGTCGCAAATGACGAACATAAAAAGGAATTTTAAATTATACTTGTCGAACTGTTGCGAGGAGATCTGTTTACAAATATATTTAATTTTGAAACGTATACTTCATATAGTACTCCCCTGAATTTTATCTATTATCTATAATATTTCTATATCGGCCAAGGGCGGCAACGTACAAAAAAGTTCTGGATTCAGTCATGGCACAAAGGCTAAGGTCAAACGTCGTACTTAATTGAGCCGTACTTATTGAGGAATTTCAGGTCGACCCAAACAATTTAGTTCGACAGGCTAGGGCAAACGTACTAAATGAGTCGATCCTAAAACTCGGTTAATTAAGTTCAAGTGTAGCATGCACACGCCCGAGTCAGTCGTAAAAACCAAATTCATCAGTCGCACCTAATTTGGGTCAAACGTCGAACTTTACATGAACTTTATAATTCTGTGAATTAAATACGGCTCATGTGAAGTACGACGTTTGACCTTAGCCTAAGAAAGTAAATAGCTTTACCACCGTGTGCATAATTACGCGTCCAGCCAGTCTCGATTGGGATTACCAAAAATCCACACAGGTATAGATCGATTTCACGTGACGTCACGAGAGGACTAAAATCTAAACTAAAATTCGGAGAAAGCTGATTGCCTAATATTTTGTATGTATCATGAAAAGAAGTCGTCTCTGGAAATTTGGTCTGATTCTGTTCATCGCTTGGCAAATTATCGGTACCAAAATAGACCAGTTTCGAGTTCCTCTTTGCTCAGGCTAAGCCTCGAATCCAAGTAAAATATTCATGAATTTTAACAAAAAACCCGTGGAATTCTAAAGTATTCTCTTTGTTTGTTCATTGCATTCCATCGGACTGTTGCTAAAATTCTATGGAATAAATTTCGCGTAATCGAGGCTCAGCCTGAGCAAAGAGGAACTCGAACATGGAGTATTGTGTCACGCCATGCAGTCACGCATTTTCAAACGACGTAAGAACACATCAATTTGCGACAAATTTCACCTCATTTGCTTTGGCAATGAACTTAATTGTCACTTTCTATATATATAATCAATAAAATGAACAAATAAATGTATTTTTAATATCATTTCGATGCTTGGTATTTATGGTCGCCATATTGGTGTACCTGAAAGGTACACCAATAAGGGGGCCCATACATTCTTACCAACAACAAGCCCACATTCAAACATTCGTATCTTCGCGGTGAAAAGCTCTTTTGACTCAATATTTTCTAGAGTTGCAAAGATTTAGTTGTTCTTTGAGGTACAAGTATTTTTATTTTATTTGATGCTCTGAAACCGACTTTATTTTTCTCGATGACGTCAGTGAAATCGATCTATACACTTTGTTGGCTTTCCGGTAGCCTATTGACCAAATCCCAATCGCGACTTTAGTCTGGCTGGACGCGTAATTATGCACACACAGGAAAAAACTGAGAGGCCAAGCAATTCTACAACGGTACTATTATTATCAGTTACGTGTGCGGGGTCAAGCTCAAGATACGGGTGCGCGCGCGTTCACTGTGAAAAGCCCGCGAATTTCTAAGCTTGCGCAAGCGTAGACCTTTGCTGCATTGCATGCAAATGACGTGACATTGAAATCATCCACAAACTATTATTGAAATCTTTATTGAACCCATCTTACAAACGATTGTAGGGGTATTAGACCTGTTGGGAAAAGTGCGTGAGTCAAATCTAAGGTCAGATATTCCTTCCATTTGGACGACTCAGAAATTCATACGAGAAATGCCTAGTCTGGGGTCTTAACTCGCACTAATTCGCCTTAGCTCGCATAGGGTTTCATAAAAGTAAATAAGGAGGGGCCATTTTCCCCTTATTAATTAACTCGCCTTAACTCATATCAAACAATTGTCAATAAAAAGTTGTCATTCGCCCGGCAGTCAACTCTATCTATTCCATATTTGGGCAGGCATTACCTTATTTGGAAGTCACGTTGATCCATTTTTGCTGATTTTTCGGCAAAACGGTCGAAAGTTTGACCAAAACTTGCAGCCTTTTGTAGCTACGAAACACTTCACATTGTCCACCATCTTGAAAATTGCTTAGAAACCTCGCTTTCAATAAAAAGGAAACCCTATGGTAAAAACACAGGAAGCCCGCGAAAGGCGACAATTGTTTGATCGCCTAAACTCGCTCTAACTCGCTGCGAGTCATGGCGATTCAGAGTAGTCCTAGAAATGCTGCTATCGATTCAATATTGAAATCGATCCTCAGGGGATTACAAACAATTGTAGACGTATGTCTACCGTTATAATTCAAACCAGGATTTGAGTGTGATTTATGTTGGACGAACTTCAACAAAAATTTCTTATTAGTTTCCATTGTTTACTTATTCAACATGGCCAACGTTTTTTATCTTTTGATTCTCAAGATAATGGTTGAAACTGAGACGTCCTCATTATTTTCATCTATTGAATAACCAATTATGTCAATGGTAAATTAATACATGCTAGAGAGTGATTGCTTTTTAGTTTTATTTTAAGCTAAAAAAAATATTTTTCAGCATCAAACACTTGACGTAAAGATATAGTCGGTACATTTTCAAGATTCCTCAGTACAAACCGTTTGCCAAGTCCACCAGTACATAAGCTGTTTTCATATCCATCACAATGCATAATTAACGAGTTTGACTTTACGCCATTTTAATATTACCATTTCGTCGACTTGATATCAGTCTAAACTTGTTAAAATTACATTTTTAAAACTCATGCATATGTAATTTGCCTAGTTTTCATTTGATTGAAAAAGGGTTGTTCAAATCCCGCCAAATTAAGAAATAAAATGATATTTAATCTACATATCCTCATATAGCAGCAAAGAGAAACATATTTCCATCGTAAAAACCTTTGCTCGTAATTGCACTTGATCTACAAATCTTATTATGTCTTTAATAATTAAATAGAAAATACAAAAAAAGAAAGATTTGCATTTGAAGTTTGGTGAATTTTTAATTTTCAATATTACTTCTGAACGATGTAATTGTGTGAAGTTTTTGGTTTTTCTCTGCATGTCAAATATTCCCAATGATGTTTGTAAGCTAATTTTTAAGGATAAGTTATTTACAAATATTTTCCGTGCATTGTCCGATAAAATAACTATATGATAGCTATTTGATGAAGTATACGTTTCAAAATTAAATAAATTTGTAAACAGATCTCCTCTTAACAGTTCGACAAGTGTAATTTAAAATTCCTTTTTCTCTTCGTCATTTGCGACGAGGTCTCATTTAGTCTTGAGCAAGGTTAATCGCTGCCGCAAGCCGAAGATATGTGAAGTTTTCTTGCTGCCAGGTACTTATAGTGAGTGGTGGATTCTTCAATGACTTTCAGGACGTCTTCGGGAAACACTTCTTCTTCCTTTTCGGCTTTCTTGTTCTTGTTCACACGAGGAGTAAATCCATTGCTCTTTAACGCGTTCTCGTGCCATCCTGCCCAGACATCCCAGTCTGGAATCGGACCAGGTTCCCAGGTAGTCATGTGGGGCTCGTATGTGATGCCGACAGCTTCACAATAGCTTTTCATGGTCTCGTTTGGATGGTCAAGAAGATCATCTGCGTCGACTACCACAGGATTGGCATCCAAGTGTTTGGTCACAAACTGATAGAGTTCGTACAGTTGACGAAATCCAGCCTCTTCGCCGTCAAAGTACTCCCATCCTGTTAGCTTCGGGTTGGTCGACGCTCGATACAACGAGGGAACGGCTGTCACTGGATCTCGAATCAAAAACGAGTGCTTGAAGTCTTTGAAATCTTCGTCGAGAAAGAGATCAAACTTGTTTTCCACGTAGTAAGCCATGTCTTTGGAGAAAACAACATCAATACCATCGTACTCCTTACAAAGCATAGGTTTCACCTTTCGATATGTTTCCTTTGGGTTGACTGGAGTAGAGGCATATCGTAGGCTCTGTCTCTCGGGTCCAAAGTAAAAAGCATATCCATATGGCTCATGAAAGACTTTAGTGTTGCTGAGCGTCATGATGCTGCGTTCAAAAGCAGTGGACACACATCTTGGTGCAGTCCAGAGAAAAACCTTCATGGTTACTTAATGCTTGTGATCTTTGTGTTGCGGTGATTTAGGACTAAAAATGGCTGACCAGCAGTTTTTTGAGGTTTCTTTAGGATGTCTTCGTTGTGAATCTGGTGAGATTGTGTCTTAGTGGAGAACCTTGAAGTGGAGTGTGAAATGATGTAAGTGTAATGATGAGAAAGTGTTGTGATTTATAGTGAAGGCAGAGATCATGGACTCGCCTCACTTCATCACCCACCCACACACAAGTGCGTCCTGCTGACCGACCATCTGCTCAACAAACTCATTTCTCCTTTAATGAGCCCTGCTAAGCAATTTCAAAATGAATTCATTTATTTCTAAAATCCCAAATTATACATCACTTCTTGCCTTTTTAGGTCAACTAAACTACTGAGAACGTGGACTCAAAAAGTCTAATTTGGAAAATATTGGCTTCATTATAATATCTTTAATGGAATTCACCGAGGTGATAATATAATGCTTGAGTTTTAAACAGTCAGAAGATAAGAGACCAAAAAGTCATTGAGATCTTTTTGAGGGATTAATGCAATTGAGCAATACAAAAGATAGACAAATCGATTCTTACTGAGGCATACAATTAGTTCTTTCAATTCCGTCGCCGTCCAATTGATTGAAAGATTGTTTAGTTTTTTGCTGTCCTGGACGGAACAATTGAGAAATAGAATTGACGTTTCGAGAATTGGCTTATTTATAATGTCTTTGCATTATTTACTACATGCTTGGGAGTAATTCTGTTTTGTTATCAATAGTCACTCTGTTATCACAAGTATTACGTACGAAAAACAGCTTGAAAACGTAATTGTCAGCTAATTACTTGACAAAAATATGTTTTAAGAAAACGATTTTTGAAGAAAAAATTAAAGTTTATATTAATTAAGAAACTGGAACATTTTGCCTTTAAAAGTAAAGCGATCGCTGATAGCGACAATCGTTTACTATATTTATTTGTTTTTCTTAAGATGCTCAATTTAGAGGAAAAAATGAAGGAATGAAGTCTGAATCAGGTGGAGAATTGCACGGCCTGTAACATGTTTTATCTCTTTATGCATCAAAAAAGCAGAGATTTAAAAAGCTAGAAATAATCATGAAAGTTCAACAAAATCGGAGGAGACTAAAAACGCAAAATAAATAAGATAATTTGCATCTAAAAAAGAGGTTTCCTGAGGTGAGATCAGTATGACGCTATGGACGCCTAAAATCTAAAAACAAATACTAATTGAGTAAGTTCAGAGCTAAATTAAAACCTAATTTACCGAGAAGCGAGGCGGTCATGATAGCGTATTTATCAATTTCGTTGGGTTGGATCTACCCACACTCATTTTATCATCTACGCCTAGTGCAGATTTCGTATGAGTGTGAAAAGGCCGTGGCACGGTCGCGGCGCGGTTACGGCAGATTTTTTCGAATGTTTTGCACTGACACGGTCATGGCACGGCGCGGTCCTTTTCACACTCATACGAAATCTGCACTAATTCACCTTCACCTCACTGACGTGAAATTCAAAAATAGTTGTTTGAAAATGTTGTCCACCATCGAATTCTTCATATTGATTAATGTTTTAAACTGTAAATTTTCTTTGTGATTGTTCAGTTTAAATGAAAAAGTTATGTACATTAAGAATGAAAATTAGAAACTTTATAAAGAAATTATGGAACTACAGACGATAAGTATATAGTGCTTTACTTTTTATACGGTGAACAGACAAGTTCAGTTACATCCATTTCCTGAAATTCAAACATTCTTAACTTTGCCATTTTATAAACAAACACGATAAAACTTAACAGTTTTATATTCATAGATATAGCCAATCGGATGGTGAATTCCATTCTCGAATAAAATAATTGTTTTAAAATATTGTTTTAAAATACCCAGCGTGATAAGGTGAATATGAAATAAAATATTAAAAGTGTAATTTATATCAGGAAACCCACGTAAAAGCGTTTGCTCCACCAGCCTCCATTAGCTCCACCAGCCTCCATTAGCATATCTGGAATACTGATAATTTCCTTTCACTTGAACTACATTTCTACTAGAATTCCATCCAAGCTTTAATACAGGAGATAATCGCGGAACGAATGTAAACCAAATCCGCCATATTGTTTCTCGACCGAAAGGGACTGGAACTGACCACTATATGGATGACCAAGATCACTTCAAAGTTTATAATTAAGGAATATAAAACGCGCGCGCATGTCTCTGTACTGTGATATAAACACGATGGAAGTTGTAGAGCAAGAGAAAAGCAAGCTTAGGAGCACGAGGCGTAACCGAGTGTTTCTCTTGCTTTTCGAGTGCTCTACATCTTCCAGAGTGTTTATATCACAGAACAGAGACATAAGCGATCGTTTTATAAATTGCTTTTATAAAATATTTTCGACGTTTTTTGAGCGAGCCATGTCTCTGTCCTTTGATATAAACATGGTAGCCAGCCAATCAGCGCGCGCGTTGTTTCTCAAGTATTTTATAACATCTACTAAGACATCGTTATAACAGTAGTCTGATAGTTGAAGAACACTTTGGTGTACAAATATTGTCAAAAATTCAAGTTTTTGAGCAATTTTCGGCGCTTCGAATTTTCATTCGTTCCTAGCATTTTAGGAAAAGTAACTCGGGCCACCAAGTTCTGCTCTCACACAACTGAAAAATTCATATTTGCATAATTATAAAAAATATAGAAATGGTTCTCCCCATCGACTTTCTCAAATAAATTCTCTCTTAAATGGACTTTTATTCAAGATTTTTTTTGTCTCTGGATCTTCGAGTAAATCTAATAATCATATCAAGAAATCGGTGATGTTTTCGGGCTTCCTGTGGTAAACCGCGGATCCCTGTTTCTATACTGTTCCAGTCCATTTTCGGTCAAAATCAAGATGGCTGTGTTGGTTAGCAAGTTTTCACTCGAATGATTGTAAATTTGGATGGAATTTTCGAAGAAAATATCATACTTGAGAGTGCAGCGGGAGCCAAGTTTCTTTAATTTCTAATTTTCGATGCCTCGAGGCTGTCACAAAATAACTGCAAATACAATTACCGGGCAGTTAACAGTTTAGTTTCCGTTTCTTTAGCCAAAATGCTGGTTAACGTCCCTGAATGTCCGTTCTCTGACAAGCCTAAACTCTAGAAAAGACATTTAGGTGATTCCTTTGTAATAAAAATCGTTGTAAATTTTATTTTTTATTTTGTACGTATACATTTTGAGCTGCTTATCTGGTAGTTAATTAAGAAAAAAAGGAGTCACCGTGTCACCGTGCTTGTTTTGTACAAAACCGCGTTTATTGGTTTATAGAATCCAGATCAAGTTCTCTGCTGTTGTTATGATTATTAAAAGATTTTTGTGAAAAAAAACCCAACAACTTAAGATTCTTTCGATGAATTTTTTTTTCTAACTTAAGTTTCAGCGTTTTTACCTATAGTTGGTTCTCAGTAACCCTATAGATTTCATGGCCATTAAAGCATTGCGGTAAGCCTATCCAAAATAAACTTAAAGTTTTAGACCGCTTACTTCGGGTTGACGTTAATTGTTTTTGTCGTCAATCATCTCCATTTTCCAAGGTTTTTCTGAATTGAACTCAGTGTGAATTCCGATATGCCACTTTTTAATGTCTTTTGTAAACCTTCCGAGTAGTTCCGAGTATCATGATCATTTGGAAATTCAATTTCTATGGCTCATATCAAAATAACAAAGGATGAGTGCACCGAACGGAATCGGAATTCCCAAGTTCAGAAAAAGCTTTCTAGCTTTTTATAAAGATGAATGAAATGATAAACAAAAGATGAAAAGACGCAGCTCTTGACGCAGCAACTTGAACTAAGAGAGAATATGCTCTCTTGCTTTTTGTTCTATTTCTCCAAACGAACAATTAAAGAGTGTGTCGACAAAATAAATTCGAAAGAAGCTTTTTCTGAGTCCTTTAAGTAAGGCTGGAAGATGTAGACCACTTGAAAAGCTTTGGAACACGAGTCTTACGTAGCCAAGTATATAGAGTGTATACTCTATATATTCCAGAGTGCTTGTATCGCAGTACAGAGATATTTCGCCGCTACTTGAATTTCTATAATGACCAGGTAACGAAATATTTAGCTTTATCAACTTTTAAGATCCATCTACCATGCAAAACAAGACCTGTAAATTTCCGACTCGGCAAACCATAGGGATGGATAGTTTAATTAAGTTGGTAATAAAGTTATAATTGTATGCTCTGCAGTTAAAGTATTGTGTCTTTAGTGGTAAGTTTAGTAAGTGAATAACTTCCTTAACCAACTCATCGACATAAAGTAATGGTCCGAGGAAGAGGTATATAACTAATTCACGGAATGCAGAAAGGTGCATATTTTATATTGTTTAATCCATCATATCATTGGCTAAAACATGAAAATCCAACATATTTTCATCAGATATTACATTAATTATTTCTAGTTGATTTTCTCTTTCAGTTAAAAATTTTTTAACAAAAGAGTTTTAATAAAACAAAAATTCTATGTGGGGAACATGGAAAATTAGAAGCTGTTGGGAGCTATTGGCTATGGTTTTGAAATCTCATGGTTGGGTGAAAGCTTTTCACACAAAAGATACTTCCCTGTTAAATAGAGTTTTAGCGCATTTTATTTCAATAACATGTTATTCATAGGTTGACGTATTCTTAGTCTAAAAATCCAACCATTCTTATATGGAAAAGTGAAATGCATCGGAACCGAATAGAGAGTTGCCTACTTTTTATATGCATTGTTACTTAAAGCGTAGAATATGGTAAAGAAATGATTAAAAAATAGATAAATCTTAAAACACGATAAGTATAGAAATAGTTGAGTAGAGAAATTTGGACAACGCGGCAAAACGAATGCGCATGCGCGAGTTTTCGCGCGCTTACGCGCGTCCGCGTCTTGATCACAGGATCACAGGAATGCCGCGCTGTCCAAGATATGAACCCAAAAAATCAAAATATGCAAATTAGCTTGAAATTGTTTCACACATCTTTAAATCGATGTGCAAACAATGTTTTGGTTTTAAACCAATTTAAAGTAGCTTGTAATGCTATTTTGTTTAAGAATTAAATGTTTTTCAGTGACATAACTTAAGATTTCTAGAAAAAATTTGTAGCAAAATCCCTTAGTCACGTGATCTTGCAAAGCCTCTATTGCATTATAGTTTTTGTTCAAAACTTGTTTTGAATCAAACGTTTTACCTAAACTTGGTTAAAGTGAACTATGATTGATTTTAATGCGAATAAGCTCGATCAACTTTATTTCATTCACAACTTTATCCCCAATAAACTCTGTTTTAACATAAACTCTGTTAAAACATATTTGATTCGTTTATAAACTGAATTGAACATGTTTCTTTCAATTGTGAGCCAGCTGTTTCAGATCAATTCATTTTTAACTTACGAATACTCATAAATCCACAAAAGTGATGGATTTTCCGATGATTTACAACCAGAGAACCATGCAGAGAACACAGAGATCAGAGCACAGAGAGGTATACTTCTCAAAGCCTCTCGAGTGTTCTGATCAAGTACTGTCAAGTGCTGTAAATATGCACAGCACAGCTGGCATGTTTTCTATTTCTTCCATAAAATACATTGTTTTCGAGCACATTCAGTGTTTATTTACACTGACAAAAAATTAGAAAACTGCGCGCTCGTGCTGTGTGCATAGTTCATAGTATAAGCGCCCTTCGGCCAATGAGAGCGCAAGTCACATGATAGTTATTTTATAACTGTTTTAAAAGCCAGTAGCTTTTAATATGCAATTTCTTCTAATTTTATCCGGTTCATTTGTAAAAGTTCTTTTTAGTTTACAATAAAGATGGTTGCTACTTACGACTTTACGAGCACTTGTAACTAATTACACACGCTGAGTGAAATACCCCTGAGAGAGTCGCGCGCCTTTACGATTTTTACAATTCCAAATTGAATCTTGATTTTGAAAACGCTTTTTGTTAAAACAGCTTTTGACGCAATCATTTTCCGCACGTAACCAAATTAATGAGGGCCGAGAGTGGCAGCTTTTCATACTTTTCCGGTCGATTGATTGATTTAGATATATTTTCTCCTATCAACTCATTAAGAAAACT
The DNA here is from genome assembly GCA_029948255.1 of Telmatactis stephensoni. NCBI lineage: Eukaryota > Metazoa > Cnidaria > Anthozoa > Actiniaria > Isophelliidae > Telmatactis > Telmatactis stephensoni. Next base: position 713,179 of record JALIZF010001833.1, on the reverse strand, counting down.
TCTTCCGGTGATTTCCGAGAAGCATATAATAAATGTGTCGAGTTACATGCAATTTAATTTTCAAGCAAATCTTTTGATTACCTCAGAAGACATATACTGCCATGCTCGTTAACATGACTGATGAAAATTCTCCAACTGGTCCCGACTTTAACATCACAACAGCAAGAAAGTATGTTTTTCTACCGATATCTTTGCCCCTGATGGCAACACTGATTGTCATCGCGATGATGATGAGTGTAGGAGGTTTCATAGGGAACGTATTCGTGCTAGTCTGTAAGTACACCGAGTTACGACGAAAAATGACCACGTTTCAGGTTGCACTTAGAAGCTCTGTCACTTCGTATCTGATGGTTCATCTCTCGCTTAGTGATATCTTGACCGCTGGTGTGTCGCTCCCTCTCTACATCGTTAGTATCGTCGATGATGTTCTCTTGAGAGACTGGTCTTGCAGAACCATGAGATATATCCACACTGCACTAGCGTTTCTCAACATAAAAATAATCCTTCTCATCTCACTGGATCAGTATTTTATCATCTTTCGAGTCAGGAAGTGGCTATCACTCTCCTTTGTAAAGAAGATAGTCTTCGTGATCTGGGTGGAGTCTTTTGTCATTTCTTTGACTTCTTTTATGTTCGTGCGACCAACTCACAAAACACTCGACGATCAGCATTACACTGTGGTATGTAGGGTAAACACCTCTGGGAAACGAGCGATATTGATTGTTTTCATTTTCGTGTCTGTTATTGAATACTTTATTCCTCTATGTGTCGTTATCTACACGTCCTTCAGTATTTACTTCTTTGTGAAAAAGAAAATCCACCTCAGACAAATTTCTCCTGTTTTACGACATCGATTTCGAATAGCCAAGTTTTTCGTCAATATTTCACTGGGTCTTATCCTTCCGTACACCTTGGTGGTTTTGCTGAACATTCCAAGTCCTTCAGTTTCAAAGCAAAATCTCGATTTTATGACTAGTTTTGTCCTGGGCAACTGCTCGGCTTTGCTGGCTTTCTCAAACTGTATTATAAATGCAATCATTTACTACGCACGCTCAAGAGAGTTCAGGAAAAAAATCAGAAGATACCTTAAGAAGATTGCGTGGAGGAGTACAGATGTGGCGCCTGTGGTGATTCGCGCCAAACATCAAAGACGAATGGCATTTGCTGTTTAATTTTGCTTTAAGTTGAAGAAAGCTTGAGGAAGTCCTAAAATCGAGAGATGAACAGCTTGTGGAATCAAGAACATGTTAACAGTGGTGTTGTTATCATTGCGCAAATACGCATGGGTGCACCTCAAAAGTTGAGAAAGTACCCGGCGGTGAACTACTCATTAAATATTTTCCTTTGATCAAGATGAGTTTCCAACGGCTCAGTACGTACTTCCGAAAATTCTCGGCTATTCATGCTACTGGTTAAAGGAAGTGATTTGAAAGAGATTAATATCTATGTCAAGAACGAACGAACGAACGAACGAACGAACGAACAAACCAACCAACCAACCAACCAACAAACAAATAAGCCAGCAAACAGACAAACCAACCAACCAACTAGCAAATAAACTAACTAATTAACTAACTAACTAATTATCTAACTAACTAACTAGTATAAAAGACGACCGAACAATTATACGAAAAGACGAACGACCGAACAAATGGACTAATACATCTGTTCAGTACTCACACACAAAGCAGGCAAGCGAGGCTTCAGGATACAAGTTGTGTGTACCCTGGAGCCTCCCTTTAATGCTTCGTTTATTTCTTTTCTCACTCCAAATAGTTCTCTTTTTTATTCTCTCTTTTTCCCTCTTTCAGGCCTTCCTAAAATGTTTTCCTCTGATTTTTTTGCGCATGGGCTGACTGCACAATAATAGAACCACAGGTAGCTCAAGCTCGACGCATCCGTTGATTTACTAGCGATTATAGGGGACTTTATTAAACTTAGAATCATTACATTCGGTCGAAATGAAATCAAAGAGGACTACCTTCGATCCCAATAACGCAGACCAGCAGCTTGTTAAGGAAGCACGCAAACTTTATCTACGAATTGACTTTGCACGAGTAAGTCACGTTAGTTCAATCTCTTCGGCCGACAATGTATTAGTCAATTCCAAGACCGTCCATGCTCCCCCCCGGGGGTGGGGGGTGGGGGTGGCAAAACCCCGGGCATTTGACCTTTTGAAAAAAAAAAATTGGTCAAATTCCCCACTATGTGGGCGAGCCTCATGGTCAAATGCCCCCCCTGTTATATAGGGCTTCAAACAGCGTCAAATTCCCTTTCCTCTGTGTCAGTTAGCGAATTATTATAGGAGTTTTTTGTGGCGTAGCCCCGGTCGCGCGAGCTGCGGATTAAGGTTACTGACTACGTTGGCAAAAAGTAATTAAATATCATTTAAACCACAATTTCCTAGAACGAAATTTAATGCTGATCCCAAAAACGAAAAGAAAAAAGGGGGGTCCCGCACTCGTTTCCGAGATAATCAGCATTGTATGAATGCCTATCTCTGAATTTTTGATGCGAAAATCGCTCAACCGGAAGTGAATAGAAAATAAATTAAGAATTAGGGAAATCACATTTCTACAAAGGCTACAATTGCGTAAATATTAGCTAATGGAGTATTCTGCGAAATGGCATAAATACTTTTGATGTGAGAACAACAAAATACCTTCATTCCTTGGCTTTTGTGCCGCGAGTACCAACCACAATTGTCCTCATGTCGAGCAAAATTTTATACAAAAATCAATTTTTTCATATGCTAGAATAATTAACTTTTTTTGCAAAATTGATATGATTGAGATTTTTAGGTGTTTTTTTAAATAAACGAAAAAAAAGTATAGGGTCCCGTGCAAAAATGAAGGGTTTTGTGCCTTTGAAGTTGTTAAAAGGGCTAAAAAATGCTAACCGGAAGTGCCGCCATTTTAAATATGACGCGTAGCGCGAGCTTGATTCAAATTTGTGTTGACGAAAACAAGCGAGCGCTCACTGTTTTTTCCAAAAAGAAAATATTTTTACTTCATTCTCTAATGATTTTGAGTATTTAAATCTACAAGAATAAATTTGGAACTGATTTTTGTACAAAAACTTAAGTTTTTCTATGATTTTTGCTGTTCGCTGAAATCTCCGCGCGCTATGACATTGCTTAAGACGTAATGCGCGAAATCATGCGCAGTGCCAACGTAGTCAGTCACCTTAAATAGAGCAGGTCCAACGGTGCGATTTTGCTTTTGTAAAGTTCATAATCTATGGCCAAAAATACAAGCTAAAAGCTATTTTGTGTGACTGATTCTTTATTTTTGGGAATCAAAAAGTAAGCCTATTAATTAATAATCGAAAGCAGAGAAGTGAACTGAGATTCATCTGACATTCAAACTTGAGTTCTTTGTTTTCGTCACCATGAAGTTTTTATACGGGACTTTGCAGTCAAAGTACTGCGAAAAAAGGTCAAAACTCCAAGAATTTACTCACCTTCACCGCAAACTTAGCCTTTTATTGCCTTCATAGAAAACACTTCGTACAAGGTATTGCTGGGTTTCGTCCATTTCTTTTGGAATTCAGAAGACTTTAGAGCGGTAGCCATGTTGGATGAACAAGCAAGAGACGCTAATGAGAAATCTTTTGTTGAAGCACAGGGAGCCCAAGCTCGATATTTGCATATTTATAGTAAATGTATGTGGCGATAAATCATCCTCCTTTTTTCAACATTTTGCAACAATCATGTCTTTTTTTACATAGATCTCTTAAGTTTGCCGCTTTCGTTCTTGTGGCTGAGTTTTAGCGCCATTTGAGCGTTTTTGACGAAAATACCCCTGGTGCTCTTCTTTATCTTTCTGAGGGGTATTTTCGTCAAAAACGCTCAAATGGCGCTAAAACTCAGCCACAAGGACGAAAGCGGCAAACTTAAGAGATCTATGTAAAAAAAAGACATGATTGTTGCAAAATGTTGAAAAAAGGAGGATGATTTATCGCCACATACATTTACATATCAAACAATTGTATGTCGTTCGTGTGGGATCCCTGTGTTTTTGAGAATCGGGCTCCCTTTATCTACATACGGGGTATTTACAAGATGGCGGTGTTAAGTAGTCTTTTCGCTATCACTTCTGTAAGTTTTGGGCGATTTTGGGCTTTAAAACCCAAGAAAAACACCAAAAAGAGTTCAAACGTACTTCCAAATAAGGTAAGATTACCATATATGGATGTGAATACGAACGACAGGTTTTTTAAGGCAATTGTTTGATATGCTATAAATATGCAAATATCGAGCTTGGGCTCCCTGTGGTTGAAGTTCATCCAAGATGGCTGTCGTGACGTCACATGAAAGAACATCGTCATATTTGTACGTTTTGCTTCGCTTTTTAAACTGCTTTTGACTGAAAAACTTTGACTGTATCTCCAACCTGACGGAAATATGCAGAACAAAGCAACGTTTAAACTAGTTTTCCTATAAGAAATGTGCGTCGAACGTTGTTTGGTTTTAGAAATCCTAGTGCTGTAGACCGCTGAGGGGTTGGGGGAATGGGCGGTCTTGGAATTAACTGGTATGTGAACATTTGAACTCATGAAAGCACAGGAGGCCCAAGCTCACTGTGAGAGGCTAATATAAAGCTTGTATGGGAGTTTAGACTACTAAGAAGTGGAGAGAGAACTCATCTAAAAATCGACAAAATTGCATGAAATCACTACCAGAAAACACCAATAACACAAGCAGCACTGTACAAACGTTAGAGTTTATTTTCTTTGTTATTTACGGAGTTATAGAGCGGACCCTGAACTCCCATACAAAGCTTTATAATATTAGCTCGCTCTCACAGTAAGCTTGGACCTCCTGTGACATTTCTAGCTGACGGTGGTACCTAAAGGCTTCTGGGTACAGTTTTACAGATTCTCGACGTACACGATTGATAGAAACTGCAAACCTCGACTCGTGCGGCCAGAGACCTGGGCACGAGTAATAAATGTTATTGTATGGCTTCATCTTCATCAACAATTATTTCTATAAATAAAATTCAGAGACCTAGACTAGTTTTGGTTTATTACAGATAATAACGAGAGCTTTACAACGATGTGTCTTACGTTGTCATCGTATCATTGGTTCGCGGCCTCATATCGGGGCTAAAGTTAGGTCCTTTTGTCAGGAAGTCAGGTTTAGGCCCAATACTAACTCAGAAACTATTCATTTGATCTAAATGAACTAAACTTTGTTTACAAGCCTTTGTCGTAGGACATAACATATTAAAAAATCTTTGAGAACAAACAAGTATTTCAGGTAGAAAAAAGGTCGCTGACATAAGGACCTATCCCTCAAAAAATAACTTTTGCGCAAGAGTATTGATTGCAATCAAAGTACTTGGAAAAGAGACGCCTTACTTTAATATATATGTTCACTACGTTTCATTTCCGTAGCTTAATGGCAACATGTTTAAAAAGTTAACCCTAGTTGGCCAAAACCTTTATCAAGACAAAAAATTCGATCAGGCTAGGGGTTACTTGGATGTACACTTTGGACGGCCCTTTTCTGTCTTTTAGATCAATCTTCTGCTTGTATCGAAGTCTGCCTAAACTAAGATGCAAGGAACCTAATTTCAGTCCATGCAAATGAGTCTTTGGGGACTGAGGGTTGAAGCAAGCGCAAAGCATGTGCGAATTGTTTGTTTCTCGTTTTCTTACTGCATGCTTTCCTGTACCTAACCGTTGTGCAACGAGATTGAAATATTTGAGACTCATAGGTGATTTACTGTAATTTGGAGCATCAAGGTATGTACCAAAACAAACAAGTCCTTCTCGATACTCAATTTTCTGGATTTTTGTTCGTTAAATGGAATCAATTTAAAATCCTTATTCAAACCAGTCGTTCTGCATGGGAGGGGGAGGAGGGAGACAGAGCAAGGAGTCTGTTAACATCAACAAATTTTGTTTATTGACAATTTGAAAATAAATCACTTCGTTGAAAATAACACATCAATAATCGACCCCATGTTATGTAATACCGCGTATTCTAGGAACATAAGACAGCGGTTTTTAAGCATTGGGATCCCTGTGGTACTTCTGAGCAAACAAATATACCCCAAGCAAACTTCGTTAAAAGAATGATCGTATAATAACGAGCTACCTCTAAGACGGTTAGTTCAAATTGATGCCCCCTCCAACCCCTGTATGCGTAGTCGCGGTTACCCAGACTCCACTCAGTTTTAGGAAGTTTGACAGAGAGATGCCTGGGCCGAATTACGTGTTTGCAAACACGCAAGCGCAGTTGCTAATATGTTACGTAACAATCACTTGTTTCTGGGCTTACGCTCTCGTACCCAGTGCCTGCGTTACTTTCGGTCTGCGGCGAATTCAGAACGAGGGCTCTGATGTTGATCTACTGATTTGGAATATTAGCAGGATTTCAATGCGTCGTTTTTACAAACGTTTCCATGACGTCATCAAGCATGACGTTCCTTGTATCCAAGGTAACGTCAAGTCTTTGGCGCATGCGCTTTGGCAAACTGTTGAATATGGCGACCCTGTTTTACAAGGAATTAAATTCCACTAACTACATAAAACTTCTATTGTAAGCACGGTTTTAAAAGCGATATAACGGTAAACTCCACACAAGATAGTTTAGTTCTTGATAAGCATCGGGCTTAAACGGATAAAATGTTTGTCCTTTCTCTTCCAGTTCACTAGACTAAGCTATTGTAGCCTTAACAAAATCAGTTGATATCCGAAAAAAATGGTACACTGTTTGTGATGTACATACATTTGTACTATATGGTTTTTCCTGTACTATTTAACCACCAAAAAGCAAACGACTGAAACATACAATTTCCTTGTTTGCCATTACTTTGTGGACAACGCGAAGGCGTACCTTTTTCACGTGGCGAGAGGTCGTATAAGAAGACTTCCCGCCAAAACCTCGGTCCTGAATCATATCGTACTTATTGTCTAGTAGGTTGTTACTATTACTGTACATGGAGTTTCCAATATTCTTGGACCTCGTGCGTGGTTTCCACTTAAAACTCGTATAAATTCTTTAAGCTGTTGTTGCGCGTGACGCGTGCGTTACTGGTGTAGATTGCGTTACCCAAGAAGTTCAGCGACCAATGGCGGCATGTCAAGCTTTCCAAAGAATTCAAGTGTCACGTAGTTCTCCAGTACTTTTTCGCTGTATACTCGCAAGGTGGGAAGACACAGGAGAAGTTTGCCAAGACGGTTAACTTTTTCTGGATAACGGTTCATTTCATAATCTCGAAGGCATGAGGAAATTCTGGACTGCAATTCTGACACTTTTGCTTTATTAAGCAGTCCTTGAGCATCTGAAATATCAAGCCAGGTAAGTGACGTTGTAGCAATGAAATGGATGAATAATCGAAGAGGAAAGTTCAGACGAAGGGTGGAGAAAGATGAGATGTAGAAAGGGGTAGAAGAAAAATGGGTACAACGGGCAGGCATGAAGAACTAGAGATAGAAGCAAAGGTGGAGATAAAGGGGAAAGTAGAAGAGCAAAAAGAGACAAATAAAGTAAGTCAGAGGAAACGAAGTTTTAGCTAAGACGATGAAAGTAGGAGAATTTAGAATGAGGGCAAATGAAAGGAAAAATGGTAAGGAGGAATAAGAAACGCTAAGCATGAAAAGAAGTAAAAGGGAAGTTGTAAGAAAGAAAGAAAGAAAGAAAGAAAGAAAGAAAGAAAGAAAGAAAGAAAGAAAGAAAGAAAGAAAGAAAGAAAGAAAGAAAGAAAGAAAGAAAGAAAGAAAGAAAGAAAGAAAGAAAGAAAGAAAGAAAGAAAGAAAGAAAGAAAGAAAGAAAGAAAGAAAGAAAGAAAGAAAGAAAGAAAGAAAGAAAGAAAGAAAGAAAGAAAGAAAGAAAGAAAGAAAGAAAGGAAGAAAGAAAGAAAGGGAGGGAAGGAGGGAAGGAAGGGAGGGAAGGAGGGAAGGAAGGGAAGGAAGGGAAGGAAGGGAAGGGAAGCTGTAACTCTGAAAACAGTAACTTACCAGGGCTCAAAAGCACCAACGCTGACAAGCAAGCGAACTCTTTTACGTCGATGTTCAAATTTCTCAGTTTTCCACAAAACTCCAGGGTCGTCTCCGTCAAATCTTTACTCCAGCCCATCGCAACACATTCCTCAGCATCGCATATCACCGACTGACTGAACCTTAAAGACCGAGGGTCGCAGGGGATAGATCTGAAGGCCAATCGAAACACGTTAAGATCCATAAAGGATGTCTTCAATAAAGTGATCTGATCGCCTAGGCTCAAATCCTTGAATCCAGGTACAGACTTCGACCATAGAATGACATCATATAGCTCACGATATGCACTCTGCATCAAGTGGCCGACATCGACATACTTTCCATGACCGGGTGGCACCACGGGACCGTCGGTTCCTTCTGGTATGGGCGGGTCGTCTGGAATATTCGCAACATTTTCTGATATCTGTGTTACAATCTCCATGAATTCTCCTGCGGTTTCTGACTCCTCAGCGATGTCCTCTGCCACGTTGTGTAAAGAGGATTCGTCGAGCGACGCACTTTTAACTGGCTTGTTGGAAAGCTTTGCCTTCTTTTGTTTGTGATCTTGAAGTGAGGCGTGTCTGTGCCGACCTCCTGGGGCTCTGTCTTGTCTCACCGCTAGTAGGGAAAATTAGCAACTTCAATACTAAGATCTCGTTTGCCGAAGGGTGACTTCCACAGGTGAAAAGACAAGCACTGCTAATGAGCAGTATCTTACTGAGTCTGTGTATGTTGTTTGTGCTATGCTTGTCACTAGTAGAAAGACAAGCACTGCTAATGAGCAGTATATTACTGAGTCTGTGTATGTTGCTTGTGCACATGCTTATGTCACCAGTGAAAAGATAAGCACTGTTAATGAGCAGTACATTACTGAGTCTGTGTATGTTGCTTGTGCTCATGCTTATGTCACCAGTGAAAAGATAAGCACTGTTAATGAGCAGTACATTACTGAGTCTGCGTATGTTGCTTGTACTTATGTTCGTCACTAGTGAAAAGACAAGCACTGCTTATGAACAGTTAATTACTCAGTTTGGATTTTCAATCCATAAAAACCTCACCTAGTTTAAGCATCCCTTGCTTTACACACTTCTGGAAGCGACAATACTGGCATCGGTTTCGCGTGACAATGTTTACCTCACAGTTTCCATCGTTACGGCAGGCATAGACTAATTCTTTCTGTACAGTGCGTTTGAAGAAGCCTTTACACCCTTCACACGTGAACACCCCATAATGATATCCCGTGGCTTTATCAGTACATACTACACAAAGCGGGCCAGACGCATCCAAAGCACTCCCCTCCGCTGCACCGTTAACTTTCGGTTCGGTATCATTCTCAAATTTGCTGGTGGCATTAAGATTGAGTTTACGAGAGAATTGGCAAGGCTCGAGTTCCTCATCGATCTCTGGTTGGCTGGATTTGATGTCCGGCTTTTGTTCAGCAGATAAGTTGTTGTCAATAAACACTTCGGAAATTTCGCTGCAGGATGACGCAGTGCGATAGTTTCTCAAGGAGGCCGGAACCTGGTCGGGGTTTTCCATTTTATTGGGACGTTCAGTGTCGCTCATGGCATATCTAAAGCATAAAAAAATCAACTACAATTAATTAGGCGTTATCTTTGTTGATCTTTCATCTGTGACAATGGTAACGAGAGCGCAGTTCGCCTCTCGCCGCTGTGGTCTGGGTTCGGGCGCGCTAAATCGTATGTATTTCTCGTGTCGTATTTCGTATTTCTCCAGGCCCCCTGGTCTTTTTTCATCATCAAAAAGCAAAGTCAAAATGTCTCAAGCCGAGGTAGCAAGCTTTAAAAAATCGTCTTCATTTTAAAAGCAGTTAGAGCAATTGTACAGTCGTCAAAAGCAAGTGATAGGAATCTGGTCAGCGGTATTTGTCATAGTTGCACGAAAGCCAAATTTACATGACAACCTTTTTATAGCAAGGGAACCTTAAATCTTGGGGTGACATTTTGACCAAGTAGAAAACCATGGTTTTGCCACAAGTTTTGAACAAGGGCAGGAAAAATGCATCGCTGGGTAGGAAGTGACGTCACAGCGACCATCTTGGATTAAAACGAAAATGGACGCCGTGACGTCACGTTTTACCCAGTGATGCATGTATTGTGTTGTTCGTTCTTTCAACCGGCTCTTTAGACTTTCATTCTATGATTGAAATCCAGTAGATTTACTTTGCATGGTAGCCATCTCGTATGCGCAGCAGGCCTGCGCAGTGTGAAGGTTTTAAAAAGCATTCGAAACGGAAATACTGGTACGAGTGTATTGTGAAAACCCGAGTGTGACGTAGTATAAAATCAATATCGCGTGTGACGAGCGTTTGCGTAAATGTTAGTGACTGCACTTCACCGAAAAAACAGGTTTGGACGTGTTTTTTACTTTCACAGTTGAAATTCTTTGTACGTAAAAAATGATTTTCCTTTACCACAAGGGACGAATAAAAAGACACAAAAACACTCATCTTTTAAAGTACTTTTCTTTCGAATTCAAGAAGGAAAGTCTGAAACAAATAAGTCGAAAAGCTGCGTTTTCAGCGAGATCGAATTTGTATTTTTACACTATGAATTACTTTTGCTCGAGGGCCACTTTATAATTAATTAACAGAAAGACATGCAACATTCTTATCGACGAAATACTGATTGAATGATAGGATGTCAAAATGAATGAATATGTGAATACACAAAAGAGTAACAATACTTTTAGAAACCTACAATGTTACATTTGGGACCGAGTAAATAAATCACTAATGAGTATTTATGCTAATTAAACATTAAAAGAATAAATATATAGTAAAATTAACTACAAAACAACAAAATAAACTAATAGAAATAAAGTTAACAACCAAATTACTAGTAGTTATTTATTACAAAACTAGACACTCCACTTGCCAAAAAACATACAAAGCTTCCGGCCGTAATTCCAAGAATATTTCCATTTCTAAATTTAGAGTACGTAAACTCCACTATCGACAATCATGCAATACAAAAGCAAAGACTGAGTCAAGGACTTCGCAAAAACAAGTCAACAATTTGAGAAAGTGTACAAACTATCGCAACCATCATCATTAACTCAAAGTAGTAGTTGAAACAGTTGCTTTGGCTATCAGGATAAAGTCACGTAAATGTTCAATTTGGCCTCAGGAGACGACACGATATTTGCGTTAAATTAATTGTTGTCATTTTTTTTTATTCGGCCTGAGGCGGTTTCAGGAAGGAAATAGTTTTTTTAAAAGAAATCTTTTCTCTCCTACTGGAACAAAGAACCATGTTACCATTTGTTGAGTTCTAAACTGACAATGTTAAATAATTCAATCATTTTCTACATGCACTTTTTTTGTCGGCATTTTTGATTTCAGGTCTCCGATACATTTTTTTTCGCTCTACTTTTCTATAGTTTAATTACCTCTTTATGCGTGAAAAACTCTAATACACTGCAATATTATATTTGGTTTTTGGTAAGTGCTTTGTTCAAACTGGGAGGCCAATCCATCTGTTCTTTGACAAGGGTTACTATTTATAGATTTGGAGATCACGAAATCTATTTGCACCCATTCCACATATATTTTATTGCTAATCTTTCCGAAATAATAACAATTCTATGAAGTACTAACTTACCCATAACTTGTTTTCAGTTTTGACAATAGTTTTTTGCAAGAAAAATTAACAATCACTTGGATACTAAAAATAGGCTTCTAAAATTTTCGAAGCTAAAAATGTTCTAATATCTGTTTTTTTTTTCAAGACATCGTGTACAGCTCTAAAAATAATTTTATCAGTGCTTTGTCTACAATAATACATTCCATAGAAAACTTTGAATTCTAAAAATAATATATTTTAGAAAATTAAGCATTCTAAATTGTAGATAATTAAGAGATGCAAAATAGACTAAGCGCTGACACAGAAGATTAAAAGCATGAAATACTTCTAATTAAGAGTGGTAGAGTACATTCAATAGAGTGATTTTTACCGGACTGTGAAATAGTTACTAAGCTAATAGACACTAATAGACTCTGCACCCATTGTTTTCTTTTGTTGCAATACAACTATTAGACACTATTAAACACTGACTATTAGTAATTGTTTCACAGTCCGATGAAAATCACTCTAAAAGCATGAAACAGCACAAAAGTAATAGTCTAAAATAGCACTAATCAAACAATGGAAAACAAAGGATTTTGAACTATTTAGTACAATTTAGTTATTAAGGTTGTTTCATGGATTTAGTGTCTGTGCTCTAGGATCAAAAATCTCTAAATAGAATACTTTTTTGTAAGATTTATGCAAAATAAACGGTAAAGTATCATGTTAACGACACAGAAGGTAAGCTGTTATATTGGATCAACTTGAAAATGATACCCTCATTTTTTCAAATGGCTCTTGATAAGAACTTGAAAGACTTGAAATTACAAGTAACAATGCAATCAATATACACAATGAACACTTGAATATATAATTCATCCTCTGACACATTCAATTTGAGTGGCCCAAGATGTTCACTCTATCTATCCCCTACTGTCTGGTTAGTGATACACATGTAATTATATAATCCAGTCAACCTTCCAAAATTTCAAAAGCAATTCAAAATTCCTATTTTTCTTTGAACAATAAACCAATAAACAAACAAGAGACAAACTACCACATTAGAGACAAAGGATTCAATTAGATTCTGGGGGTTTACTACAATGTGGTACTATCAATAGCATGGTGTGTAATTTCTATGATGATAAATCTAATTAGGGGATAAGATAAGGTCAAGGTGATTCCAAGAGTTTTGTATAAAGGACAAATCATGTAGATACAGACTAGATTAACTAAATCCTGCACACGTCGAGGCTGCTTTAATAATATTGTTGATAATCTATTTACAACTAAACGTTTCCTGTATTTAGATTATGGTATAACAATATTAAGACAAAAACTATATTTACAATAGAGCGATAACACTTAAACCGTGAAATAATTTAGTAACTAAATAGAGACAAATAGTAGCAAAACCCTTTGTTTTCTATTGTTTCATTAGTACTATTTGAACTTTTTAGTTAGTACTTGTTTCACGGTTTTAGTGCTATCGCTCTAGTTATCTTGACTAAATTTTTATCTTTTTTGATGACAATCTACAGTAATTAAAATAATGGCATAAATACACTGAACTACTAATTAAACTTTTTATATCTATACATTTATTATTTTTATAGTCTTTTACATCTTATGTATTACTATTTTTATAGTTTTTACATTTTTTATATTTGTAGTCACTTTCACACCATTGTAATTCAGTCATACTGCAGGGACTGCGGAGCACCTTGAAAAGTGGGGGTGGGGGGTGAGGGTGATGGGAGGGTGGTTGGGGGTGAGGGGGGTGGGGGGGGGGTGGATTACTGTCCCCCCAGCCCCCTGTCTCTGCAGTCCTTGTACTGCAACAATGGTTAAGATGATGATGATGGTGGTGATGATGATGATTATAATCGTCATCATATCATCTACAATATTATTACTGGAATGGCCATTGAAGATGTTGATGATGATGATGATTATTAATTACTGGAATGGCCATTAAAGATATTGATGATGATAATTATCATTAATTACTGGAATGGACATTAAAGATGATGATGATAATTATTATTATTATCTTCAATTACTATAGATATCTTGATTGGCATGATTAGTCATTTTGTCTTTACTGATAATGATCTAATAACAATATTTATTCACGTTTATCAGATGATAATGTTCTATAAAGTCATTAAGTGATATGTCAATTACTAGGACTATAGTTTATACCTTGTCTAGATGTTTTATCTTTGTGGTGACAATGTCATAGAAACAAAAATTTCCACAAAAAATGGATGATAATGATGATATTGAAGTGAGTTATAAATAGCTATAACTATTGTTATTTTAAGATGTTTTATCTTTCTTGTTGCCAATCTAAAACAAATATTTATTCACACTTAGCCAATGTTTTGCCATTTTCACATTGGAAGACAAATGAATTATTGTCCAGAAGGACAAGTTTTCTCAGACAAACAAATTGCCATAGTGTAAGAATATGACAGATGTACTTTGAGAAGCAAAAGTCATATGTTCATTTTGTCATCTCTTCAGATGGTTTTTCAATGTCACTTTGACAATAATCTAAAAATAAATGACTAACTTGTCAAACAAGCCAAATGGGACTTGAGCAGAAATGATTTGCTGATTTACAACGAGCCCAGTGTTTTAAGAGGAACAAACATCAGACAACTCTAGACAGTTTGTCCATCTTCTAGCATGAAAATGTTCCATTATAATGGTTATTTACACTTCATTGATAATAATGAAGTGCTATAAATATATCAAAGTGCTTATGTCAGTCACAATAATAGTGTATTGAAATTAATAAATATACTGTATTGAAATAAATAGTGCACCCTTTTTAAAGATATTTAAAATGAGTTTAAAAGATTTATGTAAGGTGTTATTCTTGGATAACAATTAACTGCCATTCAAAACAAACATGGACATTACATGATATGGTTGAAACTGGTAAGTGATATACAGTCCACATAGAGACTAAATAATGTATGTAGAACCTTCGCAAAATATTCTATATCATTAATATTTTGAATAAATTGGCTGAATTTAGTTGTTTACAACTGACAGACGATTTTACAATATCAAACCTCACACATGGAAAATGGAATTGTTGGATCTCTATACTGGTTCCTGTAAAAACTAACATGTACTTCTTGGCTCGAGAATACCTGTTTAATTATTTAAATCTTTGTAATTAATCAAAAACAACAGACTAAAACCATGTGTACTTTGAGACTGTATAAATCACGAACAATAGAAACAAATTTACATATGTTAGATAATCAAAAACAAATTATACAAGCACCATACGGATAAGCCCACCGCAAATGAGCTTGTTGTTGTGTTTTTGGATTATTATGACAAAAGAGTGATAACATGTTAGGAGCCTTTTGGTGTTGTTACATTGTGTAAATGTTAGGAGGAAATTGTGGTTTAGGTTATTTACTACCACAATTACCTCCGCCAAAGAAATCAGGTTTTTAATTTTAGGCCATGTGAATGAGTAAATGAAGAAATGAAGACAAACAACAAGCGTTGTTGCTCGGTTGTTTGTGCAGCAAAGCGTTACATATTAGGGGCTACATCTAAATAAAGCAAGCACAAATTTCCTCTGTTCAAACGCTTGCGGTTAGAGGACTCCATTTTAAACAAAGGGGGGAGTCGCTGTAATGAAAAGCGGTCCATCTGCGATGGAAGAGCGCCATTTTTGTCGAATGTATGTATAAAATAGAGAAGCAATGGCATCCCGCTGTCGTTATTTGCGATTGTTCATACAAATCATCCTTCTCGCATTACCAAAGGAAGGAGTTGTCTTGCAAGCGTGTGTCTTCGACTTGTTTACGTCTGGTCGAGGAAAGATCTTACGATCACACTAAGCTTCTGAAAACGGCGAGAAAGCCAATGTGATGCTTGTTGTAGCGCCCGTGCACAATGTCGTCGATTACATATCGGCCACGTTCAACTCAGACGGCAGCAACGTTCGCATGTCAATGTTCTATTTACTTACAACTTTTGCGTGGGACTTGCCAGCGAATTGCGGCTAATTTATCCATCATTACACACGAGATTTGAAGCAAATTTCCGAGTATACGTCGAGCAGAGTTGCAGGTTATTCCCATTCTGAATCGAAGCACGAGTCTTCCCATGCGGCGAGCGAAATATCGCACTCGCAAATTACAAATGTTTTCATCGATAGAAAAACGCTGTTTAATGTATAATTTCGTCCACAGAAAAACACTGAAAATGCCAACGAACCCCTTAACAATCGAAAGCCTTCAAAAATGCTATGATCGCAACGTTGAGTTAAAGCATTCTCGAGCGAACAGTGGACAGCGATCGTATGTTTTTGGACCGAAGCCTAATAAAAACGAAAGCTTAACTTACGCAAGTCAATGTACAACTGGCCATGTCACCAGGAAATTCTCCAATCCAACCAAAAATAGAACAAACTTAAATAGCCCTGGCGAGGATTTGCCGTCTCTGCAAACCACTTTTCGCTCCAGAAATGCTTAAAAACACTTATCGAACGATAAAAAAGTACGAATCGGTATTCGAGTCGACTTCACTGAAACTGTCTGACGAAAGCGATGAATCGTGCACAAATCTCAACCTTACTTCGGATTGAATGAAAGAAAAAATGCTTTAAAAATGCCTACCGTTACAAAGACAACCTTTAGATGGTATAAGCAGTAAACTCTTCAAGCTAAACGCAGAGAATAGAAGCCCACATTGAACTTACTTGAAGTAAACATCGGCTGTTTGCAAAATCCGGCACCTTTGTCTTTGAAAGGACTGGGCATGACTTGTCACGTGACTATCTATTTTTAGGCGTCATCAAGGCTCACACCAGTAAACATGATAAAAGCAGATGGAAATCCATAGGAGAACTTTCGATTCATATACTTTGGTAAACATTTGGTGTTAAATAATGGCAGGTTTCTGCGATTCAAGCACATTTAATAATGAATAGAAATATGGTAAAAATATTCCAGAGTGAGACTGTGGGAGGGAGGGACAGTATGTGGTAGTTTTCATATCCTGCTTTTCTTACTTTGTACTTTTGGCACAGTCTTTAAGATAATAACATGTTATGCTAGTTATGTCTAAAAAATTATGATTATCTTTGTCTTTTCACTTAAGATGAACTCTTTCATGACCGGGCCGTTCTTCAAATTTCGGCTCTCTTCGGAAGGAGTTTTATAGAATACAGTGAGCTAGACTAACCCCCTCCCCCCAAAAAACAGGAACCTCCT
Source organism: Telmatactis stephensoni (assembly GCA_029948255.1). NCBI lineage: Eukaryota > Metazoa > Cnidaria > Anthozoa > Actiniaria > Isophelliidae > Telmatactis > Telmatactis stephensoni. The sequence goes on along the minus strand of JALIZF010001833.1, from coordinate 696,351 downwards.
TGAGTTTTCAGCATTTTCTTTAGTTTTGGCAGGCCCACGACTTCTCCAGGGCTCTGTTTAGTCTTGTCCCTCATCCCACACAAGGATTCCACCCTCACCTTTCACCCCTACCATCGCGATACTCTTTGAGAATGTTGCCTATCTTTGTAGTTTCAACTGCCACATGGCAATGGCTCAGTTAAAAGCTCTCAGGTAGCTTGAGGGCCGGTGAGGTAATAGCGTCTGTGTTGGTGTTACCCTCAATGCTACCATAGAAACGTTTACATAAAGTTCATGAGTGTCAAACATTAGGATATTGTGCAATAACATAAAAATGTATATTGTCCACCCATGCAAAATGCCTTCAGATTTGTGGTATCGAATCACTTTTGAGAATGTTGCCTATCTTTCCAGTTTCAACTGCCACATGGCAATGGTGTAATAGCGTCTGTAATGTGTTGGTGCTACCATAGAAACGTTTACATGAAGTTCATGAGTGTCAAACATTAGGATATTGTGTAATACCATAAAAATGTATTTTGTCCACCCACGTGCAAAAAGCCTTCAGATTTGTGGTATCGAATCACTTTCTAAATTGATTAAGTCAAGAAATGCTACTTCAGATGTGCCCTTGGGTGGAATTTTTTTAATACCGAGCCAGCACACAAATGTGATTGGCATGTGTACAGTTGTATTGATGAGCTGTTCAGTCAGTCCAGATGGGTCCTCTAATTCTTTTCCCGCTCTGATATAAGCGTTATTCTCCATCATTATCGAGCCGTTTCTAAGAAATCACCCTTTACGATATCGAAACCCCCCTTGGAAACCACGGGTTGAAACACAGCTAGCTCGTCTTGGGCTTCCTGTGGTCAAGAAATCCCGGAAGTAACCTTGACACGACATTTTTCTTTTAATCGACTCAATTTTATTTCCCATGGACATGATTATTTTACATACTAATGCTATATACAATTGCATCTGATTATTTAAATTATTCAAAAATATCCTTAATTATGATTTATTTGTGTTAGTTTCTTGGTAAATAATAGCTGTTCCCTAACGTGCCCATATATCCACCCCACGCTTGCTGGCTCATCGGTAAAAACCTACTACATCGTTTTTGAGGACTGAGTTTTTTACAGTCACATGTGATCTGGAAGCGATAGACAGTCAGGGCGCCGAAGTGGACTTTGTACCAATCGAAGTCAGACTGGCTGACAAAAATCTTGTCTTTGTCAGTTTGAGTGATTTTGTGATGTTTCTTGAGGCAGAGGTTGACAGCAGCGTCTCCGGCATCGTACATGCCAACCTCCTCGTTTTTCTTTGTGTTTACTCTGTTGTTGAATTTACCTGAAAAATAAAGCACGAATTAGGGTGTGTTTACTGGGACAATTTCATCTTCGGGACGAGTTTCGGAACGATTGAGTTTTAGCACTGGACGAAATATCTTTATGTCAACCCCGCGTCAAAAAAGACTCAAAAGCTTTACATATAAACGTACACTGGAAATTTTCGTCCATTTCCTGCGTTGGAAGTATGTAGGAAATAAGTAGGAAATTTGCAGAAAATTACAATTTCTCATATTCTGTCCAGTTCCTACCATAGGAAACGGACAAATATTTCCACAGGTAAATGGATTCTTCTCGCGATCTCACCCGAAAATCATGTCAAACCCATTCCGTTACGAACCTCAGACAAGGACGAAATCGACCGTATTTCCACTAGCCACGTTCCACATAACGCTCAGCATTTTCCGCGCCTTCCATCACAACAATGGGGCCGTTGTAGACGTTCGACTATATATCGCTGAATTCGATTCTTTAGTGCGAACATCGAACAAACACGATAGGGGTACACGTTAGTGAGGTGTTCGGTTTGTAGAGGTTTTCTCGAAGCCGGGATCTTTTTCTGAGCTATACAAAGATCGAAACACAGTCGATAACTGCGAGGGAAACTTACCGCCCACTTCGCTCAAGCCTTTTATGTCAAGGAACATTGATATGTAGATTTCTTCCAACTGATCGAAAACATCAATTTTTATGCGCAAAAATTTTAGCACGAATGTTTTCACGAGCTATAATTTTTGAGTTTTTTGAAATCATCAATACAGAATATACAGATTATAAAGCGATTCGTAGCATAAAGCTTCTTAGGTATATAAGAAATGTATATAATAATTTTCAGTTGCTCGAACCTAGAGAAATGTTCGTATTAAATTCATCTATATCGGAGGTTTTACAATAAAACTTAGTCTACATGTGTGGGTCGAGCCAAACGCCCACGTTACAAAGTTGAACTGTACGCAGCTGGGTGCCCACATACAGATATTCAACTCTCCCTAGGATTTTAGGCATCAATATCTCCTTTATTTGAGAAATTCCCCGTCCATTTCCTTCTTAAATAAAGGAAAATACTTTACTAGCCTAAAAGGAGTTTTGCTTAGAGATAATACATCTAAACACTTCCGGTTTTCCGTAATGGGCTCTTAAGATTTCTACAGGAAAGCATGAATACAATAAAATTGAAGGGGATTAACACTGTCATTTTACTATCCAGGAGGTCTCAAAGTGCTTTCTTCGAAAATTACAAATAAGAGATGTTGACATGAAATTTTCAAAATGTAATCTAAAGCTACAATAGCTTGGACCGGATGGAGACCAACTTTCTCGATAGAGGTTAATTTTTGGCGCGTAGCTCGACGTAGGAGGTATTATCACGTTGTTCACTGGACTCGAAGTCACGCAAATTTAAAAGTACAGGATCATAGGAATTATAAAAGTTTTGAATGAGTTAATGAAGAGTATTAATAAATAAATAAAGGCAGGAAAAGATTGAAGGATGGATAAGCGCATAAACTGAATGCATGCCAAATTTTAAGTCAGTCAGATGTGTTCTGGAACATGTCTGGGCATGAAAACGTTAGTCACCTCTGCATGCGAGTCTGCATGCGTTCAAAATGACATTAAACTTTAATATGGTGCAAGTGTTGTATGTCTTGAAGGTACAGACAAATATTTGCGAGCATTCTGTCTTGGACCAGGCAGAGTCCAAGAGGTGTCAGCCTTAGAGAAGCCACCGTCTTACAGGGTGTCCAATTTACAGTGAATTACACAACTTTTGACGAGTGGGTTCTGCATGAACTTCGTTCGGAAGCGGTTCCAACATTCACTGAACTCGTACTTCAGAAGATCACACTGAACGAACTTCGTTGCCGGTGAATCTGGAACTTACTTCCAGCGCAAGTTCGGAGATTTGTTAGAACCAAGTTCCTTGATTCAAGCTAGTTAGCCATGGAAGATCAAATTGCGAAGTTCTTTAGAGCGAGCACTGCCTTGGTTTGTGATACAACTCATTCCAGTCATTGAGAAAATCGATTCTAAGGAACTTCCAAATTTTCGCGGGAGGTAATTTCGAGGTTTACAAATGAAGTTCCCGGGTGTAGTTCATTGTGAGCTTCTAAAGTACCACTTGAACTCCGGGACCCAGTTGTTCAAAGACAATTAGCGCTAACCTAGGATAAAATCTAAAGAAAACCATTCAGTTTAACCCAGGATATTAGTGTTAATCACTGTTCAAACAACCGGGCCAGGAACTTTCAAACAGACTTCGGAACCCGCTAGTCAAAAGTTTAAACATGTGCATGTGCGCACTGTAAGTCCATAACAGAGTGACGTCATTTAAGTGTGACGTCATTTAAGTTTGACGTCATTCGTGTGAAAAATGGTTTCCACATGAAATTAATTTACACTGCCTATTTAACAATTTTTCTGACTTTTTCCTCGCGAGCTTTTTTCTTCACAGCAGGATTTGTTTTTAATACCTTTGATAGCAGAAACTTTCAGAAAGTAGCCATCTCTTCACTTGAGTGGTTGCTTTAAGCTTCTAGGTCAGCGACCGAGCGGAGGTGTGGTTGGGGAGTCGGTAGGTGGTGGGCTTGGGAATATATCTCCTCAATTTTTAGAAAATACATTGGAATACGCCTATTCTATCTTATGCAGCGTCAACACTTGATTAGCTTACCCAAAACAAACCTCCATGGTCTCTCTAGGACCTAAAATACCATAGGCAAAAAGGTTCTTACCTAACTTGCTGAGTTTCCTATAGTGTTTGATACACGCCCTGTCTTTTGGAAGAATAACTCTCACTTTAGCAGGGTACTGCCAATATGTAGTGAAAATCACATCAATAGAGTTAGAAGGTCCGTGACTGTTTACGACCTGAAGAGAAGAAGCTAAACCAGCTGTAGCTATAATGCGTTGAAATCCCCCATGGTCAGGCACACCTATATGTCTTGTGGATCTGTGGGGAGTCTTTTTATGTGATTCTTTGTGATGATTGGCTTGATTTGAGGATGTTTCATTTAAACCATGTTCTAATGCGTTGTAGTCATCTGTAAATAAAAATTTTACAATAATTGAGCAAATGTCTCAATCTGATTGGTTGAAAACCATTGTCAATAAGAGTTTATTTAAACCATGTTCTAATGCTTTGTAGTTATCTGTAAATATAAATTTTTCAATAATCGAGGGAGATCTCTCAATCTGATTGGTTGAAAACCGTTGTCAATAAGATTTTATTTAAACCGTGCTCTAATGCTTTGTAGTTATCTGTAAATATAAATTTTTCAATAATCGAGGGAGATCTCTCAATCTGATTGGTTGAAAACCATTGTCAGTAAGAGTTCAGACAACGGTGCTGACGCGTTTCCAACTGACGGTGTCCAACTTGAGTTTTGAACATTTTGTGACGTCAAATCTAGTGTCAATAAGAGTACAGACAATAGAAAACTGCTTGCGATTTGTTTAATAGCTTCCAAGTGTGAGAGGTTAGCTTAAGTTAAGCATAATAAAATGCATACGCATATCTCGTTAATATGATATAAACACGACTGGAGATGGAGAGCACAGGAAAAGAAAGCTTAAAAACACAAGACGTAGCTGAGTGTTTCCGCTACTTTTCAAGTACTCTACATGTACACCTTTATATCACAGTACCGAGACAAACAATTGTTTTATATTTAGCTCTGTAAACCTTGGCTTTTTCTCGGGTGGCTTTTTGATATCATTTCCTTGTTTGGCAATGTTCTCAATTTCAGCAATATCATTTTCGTCAAAATCGTTTGGATTTTCCCCGCAAATCCATGCCATTTTGTATTTGCAGGAAAAGAAACCCAGGGACATCTTTCGAAACCGTGTTTCTATCCTCTTTTACAAACATGTTTTTTTTTCCGAGTTCAGCCAATCAGACCGCGCGTTATATGTTATTTTATAGTAAGCAATATAAAACGCGCGCGCATGTCCCTGTACTGTGATATAAACACGATGGAAGATGTAGAGCACAAGAAAAGCAATAATCAGCATAAGCGTTATATCTCAAGTATTTTATAATGCTTTTTTTGACGTTTTAGTGCAAGCCCTGTCTTTGTCCTCTGACATAAACATGATAGCAAGCCAATCAGCATGTCTTATTTCTCAAAAATATTTAAGGGGAAATAATGGGAAAATAAAATGGGAGAATGAAAGAAAAGGAAGAAAGGTGTTTGTCTATGATTGGAATACACATTTTTGCTAATCTTTTTTGGAGTGGACCGCAGGGGAATGGGAGCTAGACAAATAACGGCTGCAAAGGAGACTAAATCCTTTTTTGCTACTAAAAACATTATTCACCTGAAAAATATATTGTTTGACCAGGAAATCCAGTCTTACTGTTCATGACCTTCAGTTTACTAAATGACTTGGTATTGTAGCGTAATTGACAAGTGTCTGCCCTGCTCTGTTCATGGACATTGGTTCCTTCAACAAAGGAGAACTCCGACCCCTCCCCTTCATGGTCCTTACAGTCAGCCATCCAGTAAATAAACAAGTCGTTACTTAAGCCTTCCATACTGACTGTCAGGGGGGAGCTGTTCACTGCTACTGAGGTCTTCTTGAAAGGTTTGATGAGGGGTTGACCATTTTTTCCATCTAGTATTGTCATCTAAAAAATACAAGTTTTGGTTAATCTGTTAGAGCAGGTCAGTTAAAAAAGAAAGTTATTCTCCTTCGCAGCTGTTTATTCTCTGTTATCGTAGCTGATACAAAAACGGCTGCGAAGGAGACTATAAGTCAGTAAATCAGTCAGTCAGCTGATGGAAGTCAAAAGTTGGGTGATCCAATAAGTTTATCATTCATTCATTGATTCATTCATTCATTGATTCATTCATTGATTGATTCATTCATTGATTGATTCATTCATTGATTCAGTCAGTCAGTCAGTCAGTCAGTCAGTCAGTCAGTCAGTCAGTCAGTCAGTCAGTCAGTCAGTCAGTCAGTCAGTCAGTCAGTCAGTCAGTCAGTCAGTCAGTCAGTCAGTCAGTCAGTCAGTCAGTCAGTCAGTCAGTCAGTCAGTCAGTCAGTCAGTCAGTCAGTCAGTCAGTCAGTCAGTCAGTCAGTCAGTCAGTCAGTCAGTCAGTCAGTCAGTCAGTCAGTCAGTCAGTCAGTCAGTCAGTCAGTCAGTCAGTCAGTCAGTCAGTCAGTCAGTCAGTCAGTCAGTCAGTCAGTCAGTCAGTCAGTCAGTCAGTCAGTCAGTCAGTCAGTCAGTCAGTCAGGTCAGTCAGTCAGTCAGTCAGTCAGTCAGTCAGTCAGTCAGTCAGTCAGTCAGTCAGTCAGTCAGTCAGTCAGTCAGTCAGTCAGTCAGTCAGTCAGTCAGTCAGTCAGTCAGTCAGTCAGTCAGTCAGTCAGTCAGTCAGTCAGTCAGTCAGTCAGTCAGTCAGTCAGTCAGTCAGTCAGTCAGTCAGTCAGTCAGTCAGTCAGTCAGTCAGTCAGTCAGTCAGTCAGTCAGTCAGTCAGTCAGTCAGTCAGTCAGTCAGTCAGTCAGTCAGTCAGTCAGTCAGTCAGTCAGTCAGTCAGTCAGTCAGTCAGTCAGTCAGTCAGTCAGTCAGTCAGTCAGTCAGTCAGTCAGTCAGTCAGTCAGTCAGTCAGTCAGTCAGTCACTTGGTCAATCAGTCAGTCAGTTATCTGTCTGTCCATTGGTCTATCTGTCATTTCTTAGCTCAGTCTTTCATTTACTTAGTGTTAAAGAAAGTCAGTGAGGTAGTAAAGTTATATATTCACCTGTGAATAGTAGTAAACAGGAAAACCTGGTCCATAATTAAAGCGTACCATGATGTCAGGAACATCATCATCATTATAAAAGCCTGCCGCTGGAGTTCTAAAGCATATTTAGTTTTAAAATTAAAATTACATTTAAATAGAATATAAGTTGCAGAAAGAATGGAATGAAGAATATGAAAAATAGCAGTAAGAAAATGTAGACTGGAAGAAATAATGAAAAAAAGTAGTAAATTAGAAACAAAAATTCTACAAAGTACTTACGTATATGATTCACTAAAGGGAAAAGTGTAATGCCATATCTGTTGATATGTTTCACCATCAAAGGCTGCGACAGTGGTGTTAAACATTGCCATGACAATGTCAACAGTGCCATCTTTATTCAAATCAACCAGTATTGGAGGTGACATTACTCCTGAAAATAAAGGAAGGCAAAGATATAAAAAAGTTGAAGACAAAGCAACATATGTAAACTCAGTTAAATGTGCTCTTCATTGTCTTCTCTCATGAAATCTACTGAGTCTGTGTGTGCCGCCACCACTTTTTGCTTCTGTCCTGCTTTCTTCTTGTAAAAAACAGGCCTTAGCTTTTGGTGAGATCTATTTGCATTGTAAGTGACACTTGTTAGAATTCTGTAGGTCAGCAAGAACATACTAAAACTACAACCCTTCCCAAAGACCTTCAAATTGCAAAGGAGAAGTCACGGATTCAGTCTTTATGTTATGTGGTAGACCCCTGATAAGGGGACCAATAAAGCTTACCTTTGAATTTATCTTCATATATCTGTACTGCAGTCTCTACCATACCCATATAAAGATTTCTCAGTGTTATTACCCATAATCCCCCAGGATGAGTTTCCCCACCAGTGCCAAACAACACCATATCACTGCCATCCTTTTTGTGATATAAGACTGGAGAAAAATAAGTTTCCCTTTCATCTGGAACCACCACCCATCTTAACACTTGTCCAGTTTTTCCCGAAAATATGATGAGTCTGCCTTTTAATCGTTCTGGGCTGTTGGCTTCTCTAAAATTGAAAATGTCAATATCACAGTCAGTAGGAGACCAAGCAATCACTAGTCTACAAAGCAGGTTGGGTTTTGGGAGTTAGGGCTTCTTGAATGAAAAATTTGAGACACACAAAAATTGGGTGAGGTGGGATGGGGTATGTTGATCAAACTTCCTAGGACCACCCCTGACATCTGATTTTGTTAGTATATGTATCAGAGACCAGCGAGGGGGGGGGGGGGGGGGGGGGGGGAGAAACTCCTATATATAGAAGGGTGGGGATGCTTGTCTCAAATTCTGACAATGGTACCCGAGTTTTATCCAGGTGGGTGTGGCAACACATGATTTTTACCCCTAAAAGGTACCAACTCAAAAACAAAATGTAATGGTTTTTTTTGTTTTAACAGTATCAAAAAAAGAATCCTTGAACACCTTCTACTTGTAAAAGTTTATAAGGTAACTTGTTTACTGGAAAACACCTGATAAGGTACCAGCTTAGTCTCTGGTAATCAAATAAAAATTGAGACACCTTAAAAGTTACCAAATTGCTGATTTTGACCCCTAAAAGGTATGATAAGCATCCCCGCCCAAAATATATGAGCCCCCCCCCAAAAAAAAAATATTTACTTACGCTAGAGGATCTCCACCATGTGCTGCCAACACCTCCATGATTCCATCACCATCCATGTCCCTAATAAACTGTGGCGTATAAAAATTCATGGTTTTCAATCTAGCAGGTTGATCACCAAAATCCCACAGCAACTTTCCATTTTTTCCACTTATTGCTTGAAAGACGCCACCTCTACCACCTAATAAGCAATCCCATGTCCCATCTAAATCCAAATCCCCATTGCAATTCAGTGCATATATCTCATGCATACTGTAATGTCTCCACAACTCTCTCCCTGTTGGACCATCAAGGGCCAATGCACCTCCATAACATGGGTATGTTCCATTGAAATAAAGTTTGCAGGAAAACTTTGGAGGCTTGAATGCATCTACACCAGTTGAGAAGCTAACGATGATATCTTTGATGCCATCATTGTTGACATCATTGAGGCGAATAGCTGTCTCAGTCATCAACTTTGGCAAGTTTGTGTGCCAGATTTTGGAAGCTTTGGGAGAATCACAGCCTTGGATACTTTCATCATTGAGTTTGAATGACCTCTCACCAGGAATAACCTTCTTGGTGTAGCTGACTGTACTGTCTTCAGTATTGTCTTTACTGTTATCAATAGCCCGCAAAATTAATAATACAAGTCCTACTATGCATATACTGAAAAATGCAAGCCACATAAGACATGCCAGACAGGATCTTGCAGTACACCATGGTTTGGTATGCTTGCGGCGAATCTTTGTCTTTGTGTATGGGTGCATAAGAGGTTTCTGTACTCCTGATTTGGAGCCATTGTGTTGGGCAAAATAATTCTTGTTGTAGGGGCTACTGATGTCATCATCTAACTCATCCTCTGTGTCATCATCACTTTCAAGATGTAAGAACTCATTGGTTTGCGGTTTGTACATGTTACTTAATGCCATTTTGAAATGAATGACAAGTTCCTGAAAAATGAATGAATGAATGAATGAATGAATGAATGAATGAATGAATGAATGAATGAATGAATGAATGAATGAATGAATGAATGAATGAATGAATGAATGAATGGACAAATCAGTCAGCCAACCATCCATCAGTGAGTCAGTCAATCAATCAGTCAGTCAATCAATCAATCAATCAGTCAGTCAGTCAGTCAGTCAGTCAGTCAGTCAGTCAGTCAGTCAATCAATCAATCAGTCAGTCAATCAGTCAGTCAGTCAGTCAGTCAATTGGTTGGTTGGTCAATCAGTAAGTTCAATGAGTGAAAATGAATGAATGAATGAATCAGCCTCCAATCATCCATCAGTGCGTCAGTCAATCAGTCAATCAGTCAGCAATCAGTTAGTCAGTCAAGCAACCAGTCAAGAAATCAATCAATCAGTCAGTCAGTCAGTCAGTTGGTCAGTCTGAGTCAGTCATCCATCACTCAGTCAATCAATCAATCAATACAATCAATCAGTCAATAAATCAGTCAGCCAATCTGTCAAGCAATCAGTCAGTCAGTCAGTCAGTTGGTTAGTTAGTCAATCAGCAAGTTCAATAAATGAATGAATGAATGAATCAGTCAGTCAATAAGTTAGCCTAAAGTTAAGTTACAAAAACATCTGTTAGCATGTTATGCTGCATTAACATTTTCACAATCTCACTGATAATAACATCCTGTCATATGCTATCTAAATGGCAGTTATAGTAGATTTCATATGACTGTAAAAACAGCATAGCCATGAGAGGGGCTGCACAGTTATGACAGGAATTTTGAATGTTTTTATAGACAACATGGCATTGACACAGTCATACCATGGTATGGCTCATTTCACACTTATACGAAATATGCTTTATCTGTAAGATGCTCTGCTCTTTATTTATGTATGATGCTCTGCTCTTTATCGGTATTATGCTTTGGCACAGTTTCATATGAGTATGAAATGGACCATTTCATGCAGTTGCTGTGTCAGTGCTGTGACATCTGTAGAGCCAATTTCGTATGACTGGGAAAACTGTGCGTTCACTGCATGCTGTGGCTATGGTAGATTTTTCGAATGTTTTATAGACGTTATAGCACTGACACGGTCACAGTATGGCACAGTTAGTTTGTCACTCATACGAAAAGTGCTCTAAAAGCAAATCTGAAATTCCTGTCGTAATATCGTGCCGTTTTAGATTCACAGTCACATGAAAACCGCTCTATTTGATATTTATTCATTTTATTTTTTTACTTACATAAATTTATTGATTTTGATAAAAGCAATATATTATACAATTGTTCAAAAAAGAAAGAAGGAAAAAGACAGGGAGAATAAGACAGGAAAAATAAATAATAATTAAGTTTACTAAGCTGACGAGTAGTCGTACGTGGGGAATTTCAAGAATATCGTTGTTTTGAAAACAACAATAAAGAAAATCTTTTTTCTCGATTAGCTAAGCAAGCTACTTCAAAATTATGTTGAAATCCCACGAACTTAAAGCAGATCTTGAAAGGGACGACAACAGATAGCGGAAGAAGAATATCATTTATCGAGTGCAAATTTGTACTGACAGGAGGAAAAGTTTAACTGAAAGCTTCCTAGAAAATTCGGCATAATATCACAAGTAATATATGCTTTATTACTCAAAATAATACATCAAGACATGAAATTATTGGTGAAATCCAAAAAGAGGTTATAATGAAAGAAAGGTTGTGCTTTTGGGACTAAAAACAACTTAATCCGCGCGAATTAACGACTGCTCTTCACTTCCAACGTCCGCCATTTTGCTGCCGAACTGGCGATCAAAAAATAAACATAAAATGAGGACTTTTAAAATAACTTACCTTGTGACTTAGAAATAGTTATTGCCAGATTTTGTGACATAAAAAGGTAGGATTGTGAAAAATAAAAGTGTAATATTTATGTAGTGTCATCGGTTAAACACAGCTTTCGCGATCAAGGGATCAAAGCCAATAAATCAGAGACAAAATTTTACTTACGGGGGAGGACTGAAAAATGTACGGAAAAATCGAATTTCTTGTACCCTAAATGTTTTAAAAAGAAGTAACTTTATGGGATGGGAAATACTTTAAAATTTTTTGAAATATCAACGTTTATTGAATTTATCAGAAAAGATGATTTTTTTGGAAACGACATATACCTTTTCCCTCCCCAGTGGAAATCTATTATGACCTTCCCAGAATTCCTTGCATGCCTAAATATATTTTACGCGCGCACAAATAGGTTCGGTTCAATTCCCATTTAGCGCCTTTTTATGACTGATTGCATTTCGTAAAAATAATGCTTCTTGAGAGGAAAAGGCAGTTTAAATTGGTCATTTTTACCAATAAATACACGTGAAATATTAAATGAAATATTAAATGAAAGTGGATGCAAAAAAGTAGATGAAACTAAGAAGGATAGAAAATTGACTGTATAAATTATCAGGATATTGGACTGGGTCAATATTCATTAAAGCAAGCTTGTTGAATCGCTAGCTTGTTGTCTAGCCCATGAATCTTCTTGTTTAGCAAAAACAAACAAACAAAAAGACATCAAACAAAAACACAAAAACGAACAAATAACTAATATGAATAAATACAGAATACTGTGTAATAAATGCAATTTATTTTGCAGATTTACCAAAAAAATGCAACACTTTGTAGCATTAAATGCTTTACATATATTTGCAAGTCGATCAAGATACATTGTGATTAACTGGCATGGAAATTCCTATTCTGCATAGGAACCTAACTATACACAGTTAACATTGTCATATACCATAATCTATTGTTCTAACTGTATTCTTTATTCTCTGGAGTCTTTGAATGTTACTGTAGCGCTATGCCCACAATCACAGTACATGATTTGAATACAAATATTAGTGATCTTTGTTTGGCTGGGTTTCAATCATTTTCTTTGAGAATCAAAAGATAAAGGAATAATAGTGATAAAGGCTACAAGAAACAACAGATGCTAATGAGAAATCTCTTCTTGAAGTTCATGCAAGACAGCTGTTGTAACATCACATGCAATCCACTAATTAAAAGAAAAAATAGTACTACAACTTAGACTCTAGAAACAAAATCAACAGATACACCAGTGCAGTGAATGTTAAGCAGTTAAACAGTTACTGACAAATTCCTTTAAAAATTTTCAGAGACAATTCTTTTTTTTCATTAATACACAGTTTATCATGGAAAGACCGAGCAGTTATGAATTAAATAGTTACAGAAGGCTGCAAATAAGTGCTGGCTAATGTCCTATAAAAATGCTGATTTGACTGCCAAATGATTTGCCTGGTTGAACATTGGACATTTCCCAACAAATTTCACTACATTGCAAGTTAACAATGATGTTCTTTTTTTTTATTATTTTGTCTGGTCAGACTTGGTTTTTGACAGATCTAAATTGCCTTGTCTGACAAATGACCAGCTCCCAGTTGTTTGAAAAGCAATTACATGTAGTGCTAGCCCAGGATTAAATCTAAAGAAAACCACTGACTTTAACCCAGGATTAACTTTCATCGCTCTTCAAACAACTGAGCTCTGCTTAGAGTAGATTTCGTATGACTGTGAAAATGGCACCGCACAGTCACGGCACGGATATGGCAGGAATTTTGAATGTTTTTATAGAAAACGCGGCAATGACATGGTCACTGCACAGCGCAGTCCGTTTCACACTCATACGAAATCTACTCTATAAAGAGAATTATTTGCAGCCTTAGTAACAGATATCACAATGACTGTGTCACCATATTTCAGTCTGTAATGATGTTTTCCTTGGCTGGCACTTCATTTTGCGATATGCTTGTGTTATGAATGAGTTTTAGGTTTAGATATGCTTATTAAGCATTCACAAATCACAAGCAAGATCAAGTCTTCTAAATCTGTCCAGATTATAAAAGGAAGCCTTAACAGTACGCCCACCAAAATATCGTCCATTCAAATCAACCACTGCTTTTATTGCTGATTCCACTCTCTGGAATTCAACAAAAATCCTCACTGCTTCTTCCTCGGCAACACCTTCTGGTATTTCATAAATTATTACTTTTGCTACATCTCCATATTTAGCACACTCTTCAGCTGTTTCAGGTTGGAGATCATCGTCAACTTCTCCAGGCCCCACCATGTTTCTTAATAGGACCACCTTACTTGGGTTCCTCATTACATCTACAATAGAATCTGATTCATTAGTTTGAGCTTTAGTTTCTTTGTCCTTATTAATAATCTTTCCACCCCTTTTGCTTGTCTTTTCTACTTGAAGGCAAGTATTGATCCCTTGCTCTTGTTTGCCAAGACCTTGGCCATCCTTCCAGCCATACTTTGCCATGATCTGTGAAGCAATTGGACTGTTGAAGCCTACGTTTGGACCTTCTGCACTTGATAGTGGTTTAAAGAGCTTTCTTTCCATGGGTGGTTCAAGCATCTCTTCTTCTTCAGTGGGTTCGGGTTTAGTATCTTCCATTAGGACAGTTGGAGGTGCTATAGCAGCCCCTCCTGCCCTCTTTGATGATCGTCGATAGCTACTCTCATCATCACTATCATTATTCCTGTGTCTGTCTCGGCGTCTATCCCTGTCTCTGTCTCTATCCCGGTCTCTATCGCGATCTCTGTCCCGATCCCGCGAGTCGCGGTCCCTATCCCGATCATGATCCCGTTCCCTGTAGTTATCCCTGTCACGATCTCTCTCACTGTCCCTTGAACTCCTGTCTCTTTCTCTGGCTTCTCTTCTTTCTTTATCACGTAATTCACGATGTTTTTCTTTGACAACTTCATATTCGTTTGGTCTCAGGGGGTCATATTCGTCAACAACCACAGCCACGGAAGCATCCGTCTCGATGAAAGGTTCGGAGCCTTTTTCATCACGATCCGCTTGATCTCTGACAGTGGGTTCGTTAACAACTGCTAGACGTGATTCTTCTGGCTCTTCGTTAGCTCGTTTTAGTCCTCTATCCAGAATAACAGAGTTAATAACTGTTGACTTTTGTCCAGAGAAAACAGGTTTATTTTGCACAACTCTCTTTCGCTGCAGTTGAGTTTGCATGAGTTTCAGACTTGACGACCAACCAGAAAGCTCTCCTCCTTCGTTAGTTGAGGACGTTTGCAAAGGAACACCATCAAGATCGTCGTACAATGACATTTTTGGGAGATTTTCGAGTGAATCTCTTGGCACGTGAAAATAAAGATGGCGGCTTGTATGAATACCAAGTTGCATTGTGGGTAGAAGATAGTCAGGGAGGGACTGGAACTAAGGTTATTTACCTCGCCCCAGACCCTTCGCAAGTATTTTTTCTTGTAGCAGAAAACGAAAGCGAAGAAGAAAGGAAAGTTGGTTGGAGAAATCGGTGTTCATCTCGACCATCCTTATTCTTTTTCTTGTTTCTGATACAGGAGAGTGCTAGTAGACTATTTTTGAGTCCGCAGAATTAGTTTTATTGAAGTTGAGTGATTGTTCAAAACGTAAAAGACAAAAATTGTGAAAGGGTAATGGCAGCAACTAAAACGGAAGCAGCAGTATTACCCTCGACTAGAAATCCCAAATCGTAAGTTCAATTATACCGTTTCATTTTTTAAAGGTTTAGTATGAAATTCTAAGACTCCTCTTTTTCAGAGCTTCTTCGGAAAGTTGGAAAGCGCAGTTGAGTATCCCCGCAAAGGATAATCGCATCAAAACTACAGTAAGTTCAACGTAGATTGAAAGACAGACGGGGCTTTTCACGAGTGGCACCGTCTGGGCTTTCAGTTTGATAAGATTTAATTTCTAATATGGTCCAGTTAATGTTTGCTTATAAAACTGTTAAAGCCTTCGAGTTGACAGTTGGGACTTGAAATTTGAGACAGTCTCGGAAATGTTTCAAAATTGACGTGGATTTCAGTGATGTCACATTTTTTGACTTTTTTTCTTCATTGACGTTGTAGAAAATAAGCTATTTCTTTATCAAATATATTTTTATTTGCAACAAAAAGCGAATATGATTTGCTTGGACGCAAAAAAACGTCATGTAAATCAAGCCAACGAGCAAAGAGGGAAAGTCATTTCTTGTTTACCGTTCGAGAAAACGAAACAGGACTTTCACTAGTCTATTGAAAAAATATGCATTTATATTTACTTTAATTGATTTCCTAAAACTTTTTGTATGCAATTAGGAGAGACCCCTTTTGTACAGAACCATCAATTTGTCATTGTATATCCAATATTGTTTCTATGTGATTTCCATTTTATTCTACTATTTTATGGACCTAATCCATTATGTAACAATGTTTTCCCAATCTCCCGAGAAATGATTGTCATCGGATTATCCTTGTTATTCCTTGGGGGTAATGACAAATTGTTTAAAGAATAAAAACAAAAGAAAATGAATCCTCTAGAGGTTTGTCACAGATGAATTGGGAAGACATTGTGATGCGTAGTTTTGGTTTATTCTTTATAATTATTGAGATTCCTTAAGAATTCAGAAATAATTTTAGTATTAAATACTGCTCAAAATGCTCAAATTAAAAGTTTAAAAAATTAGATGAAAATTTGTGTATTGCTGGGGTGCATGTGACGTCACGGTAGCCATCTTGGTTGACCTTCAACAAAAGATTTCTCATTAGCGTTTATTGTTTGGTCAACCAACATGGCTACCGCTTCATTGTCTTTGGATTCCCAAAGGAATGGATGCGCCCCAGCAATAAAGTCAGTGTTGTGCTATTCAGCAGTCAAGGATGATGTCTTAGCCAATCAAAGTGCCAAAATACAGTATGGCACAGACTTTATCAAAGATGTAATGAAAACATAAGACTAAACAATTTGTCTGGTATTGTCTCATTTCATATCAGATAGCCCTACTCTTGAATATTCTTCTTTCATGTGGTATACTTTTAGAGTGTATATGTTTATGTAAAAATCTTTGAAACAAAGAATTTTACACTGTGTTATATAGTGACTATCTATCCATAAAAAAGAAAAGAAAAAAGAAGAGATTAATACTTTGCACACAATAGAATAGGAAAGCAAAAGATCGATACTATTCTGGATATGAGAGATCTCAAATCATGTCTTGGAAAATCGTTCAAATAGACAAACTTTTAGCTATATTACAACTGCATTTCATTCGATAGGATGTTACCAACACCAAAGGAAATGAATTTGAAGATTATTGCCTCAAAAGAGAACTTCTGATGGGAATATTTGAAAAAGGCTATGACCAGCCTTCACCCATCCAAGAAGAAAGTATACCAGTAGC
The DNA here is from genome assembly GCA_029948255.1 of Telmatactis stephensoni. Lineage (NCBI taxonomy): Eukaryota > Metazoa > Cnidaria > Anthozoa > Actiniaria > Isophelliidae > Telmatactis > Telmatactis stephensoni. The sequence goes on along the minus strand of JALIZF010001833.1, from coordinate 679,482 downwards.
TTTGGCTGGACGTGATATCCTGGCAAGAGCAAAGAATGGAACAGGAAAAACAGCAGCGTACTTGATTCCATTGTTAGAAAGGATTGACACATCAAAACATTCTATTCAAGGTAACCATATCAGCAGTGATGATTATGATGATGATGATGATGATGAAGATGAACTTTATTTTAAGATGGTGACACATAATGGATACAAAGTACTTAAGGCTGGTTCACACTAGCGTCGGAATCGGAATCGGAATCGTAAGAAAACAACAAAGAATTTAGGGATTAGAATACAAAAGAAAGGTGTTTTTCTTTGTTCTTTCCTTTGTCTTTGATTATGCTTATGCTTGGTCTTATGCTTCTTGCGATGCTTATGTCGATATCTTATGTCACACGCTTGACTTAACTCTTTTGTCTTTTCCTTTGTTTCTGCTTCCGATTCCGATTCCGACGCTAGTGTGAACCAGCCTTTATGAAATTGTTGGCCTCTATAAAAGCAGTGTACTCTAGAAACATTGATGGCTAGTATTTTTGGCATCTTCTGGTTTCTACTTTTGTTGGACAAATTACATGTGGCTGAATTGAATTTAAAGCGTAGTTAAAATTGAAACAGTTGGCTGGTGGTCTCACAGGCATGCTGGGGCTTCCACGTGTCACTCTTGCAGATTGTTGCTGATCCTTGTGCTTGCTGATAGATCCTATTGTTTTCATAGTGTGGCTCTCCTGGGAATGGCTGTTGGTTTTGATTATTTTTCCTCTGATAAGTTTAAATTACCCGATAATGAGGGCTCATTATTGGGAAGTGACAGCTATCTTATAGGTTCCTTGCATGAAATTCTCTGGGAAATAGTGGTACACGTGAGAGTATTGGGTCATGTAGTTGTTGAAGATTTTAGCAGTGACTATAGCTAATCTGTGATCTTTTTTGTTCAGCTCTCATTTTGGTTCCCACAAGAGAACTTGCTCTACAGACCTCCCAAGAATGTAAAATTATAGGCAAACACTTAGACGTACAAGCTATGGTTACTACTGGAGGTACAAGCTTGAAAGAAGACATAATGAGACTCTATAATAAAGGTATGTAAAAACAGTCTTTCCAGGAACAATGATTTTGACAAGAGATTTTCTCAAATAAAAATTATAGACATTTAATTAATTATTGAAGGGTCAATGCAGTCGACTTCTTATCAATTCTAAGCTCTCTCCAATTGCTCTTTGTATTGTAGAGGATCGGAGAAATTAAATTTTGGTCAGAGGTTGTATATATTCTAGGTTTGCAATCATTCCCAGAAGAGTGAATTGAACAAAAGACTTGGAAGACATGTTGGTAGTTTTGATCTTGATTTGCTTTTGTCAAAACCACCAATACATGGCATACATGTATGTCTGCCATGTCTTTTATCTTTTATTCTTTGGAAAATGTTTGCAAACCAAGAATATGCTATGCTTCACTTATTGCACACACTCCATTTAGTTATGTGTAGTGTTCCAGTAATGGTTCTAGGTTTTTCTGCAATTCCAGTGTCTGATACACTCTACTTGACCCCAAAATTAATGTAATATTTCTTTTAAATTAAAAGATTTCTTTATTTTGATGTAGTTAATGTAATTGTGGCAACACCAGGACGGATATTGGACTTAATGAACAAAGGCCTGGCAGATATGACCAAGTGTCAAATGTTAGTCATGGATGAAGTAAGTCTTACATGTTATTTGACTGGCTCTGGTGTGTTGAGTACCTTAGCCATTCTAAATCAAACCATCACTTGTTTAGATGCTGAACTTTCTGTGCATTTCATTGCAACAATTTGGTGTGGCACATGGATGGAATGGTTAAATACTTGTTGTGGTGGTACAGGGTTCTGTATAGAATTCTGGACAGGAGGCAGAAATGTGACGACAGGCATCAAAGGATAACACTAACAGAAGTGAAACTATCACAGGATGGTGCACTTCGCACTGTGAGTTTTTCACAGTTATATGAAATCTGTTCTA